>BPLR01021588.1:0-65268 GCA_021605095.1 Caerostris extrusa
CTGGCTCAGGTGTAATTAAATGCAAAATATTGAGCTCTTGCGATTTGCATATTCACACCGGTTTTTATTATTTGGATCATTATTTTACTATTTGTGCACACCGACCTATCCCCCACCCCTTCATTTTCCTTCGAATAGAATGGGGGGTGAAGCCCCCTTTCCACCTCGTTCTTTTGTTTGAGCCCAAGCTTATTGCTACGAGGGCTTTTTACACACCCCCCTTCCCCAGCCATGCCCCCGATTCGTTTTCAAAGACATTCGGATAAATTTTTTTACCCTTTTTTAACATTTTCGTTTCCACTACTAATTAGATTAGAAGTAGAGAACTCGCAGCATCTTAAAACATGCAAGGGACGGGGGGTGGAGGAGGAAGGGATGTCGTCGAATGAAAGGGGTGGAAGGGCAAGCAAAGCCGGCAAGGTCCAACAAGGATTACTTTCATAAGTTGAGTAATCGCTTTGTCATATGTGGCAACTCATTTTGCACTTTTTCAGATAAAACTCGCCAAATCGACATCTTATTTTGAATTTCGAGCAATTTTTTCACTGCAACCGTTATACTCTCACTTTTTTTTTTTTTCTCCTTCGTCCCTTTTTTTTCAACACCACTTTCCTTCACGTATTTTAAACTGCAAAATAATTCAGCAACAAAATCCGAGATGAGAAATCTAAATTAACTTAAAAAAAAGAAAGAAAGAAAAGCAAAGATAGGTAAGAAAAATATAACATAGCTCAATTAGATGATGAATTAACGTAAAATCTGGGAAGCTTTGAAACAGATACATTAGCGATACAGTAATTTACAAATAAAGCCACGGGGTAGTTGTTAGGAAGATAAGATTTTGGGTTGTTGCTAAATTCAACTAGTACCTTTCAAATATATTATTTTAAGATTGAAATTTCGATTCAAAACCTCAATGGCATATTTTAAAGCGTATAAGCATAGACCCAGTATGCATCAGCATTTTATAGCATCTTTCAATTGAGTAATATTCATATTTTGAAGGAAATATATACCATTTTTACTTTGTTAAAATTTGCTTTTTCTTTTTAATAACTTGGAAGAAAATAATATAATTGTTATTTTGTGATAAAATAAAGATCTGTGGTATGAAGTAAATGCTTTCGATAAAATATTTCTGAAAAACTGAAGACTTTTGAAACCTAAAAAAGTATATTAGCTGACAGGAAAAAGTTAAGGATAGCTAATTTATATGTTAAAAAAAAAATCTTCTAGCAGACAGATCAGAAAAAAAATTATGTAACAAAAATAATTTAATATATAAATGGTATTATATGCAATGGATAGCATACCACTAAAGCTTGCAAACTGCAATTTCAATATGAACAAATTTTGAAGTTCTAGAGGATTTATAACCAAATTTTCATTATTTTACAGTTATTTGGTTGCTAAAAATTTTACAGAAATGAAAAGACAGAGTATATATTTATGCATAGTAATTTAAAGAATTAAGTTACAGTTTAAAAAGAAAATTTTACACTAACAATATTAATGGAGGACAAATCCATATTTTGGTGAATATGATCATTACTTTCTTCATTAGAAATAGATATTTTTAATAATTATGAAAAACAAAATGTAGATGACCTTCTTAGAAAATAAATTAAATAATTGGTTTAATCAAACAGATTATATTTTTGTGATTTCGAACCTTAATAGAATTATATACAACTTAAGAAATAAAAGAACTATGATATCAGAATTAAAAAAAAAAAATGGTAATTATTTTTAATAATATATATATTGAAGCATTGCTCATTTACACTGGTGTGCAAACTTTTAGCGAATTAATTTCTTAGCATACAGTCATGAAATTATACAAATGCATTTTGTTTGCTGAGAACAATGAACACTCAATTCCGAAAAAAGGTGATTCGGTAAGTAAATATCCAAATAAGATAACAGGTGATGTGATGGCAGGTAAAACGCAGTAAGACTAAAAGACTGTTAAAAGACATTCTCTGCAGGGTCAAGTTAGTTCCCACGTGCATTAGAAATAGAACCATTTGGACGAAACCATCTGAACGCAGCAAACCATCAATAGCACCATTTAGGTTGGTGTAAATTGCAAAGGCTGGATATTTAATGAAGTCACTTCCTCTTTACAAATCTCTCTGAAGCAAATGGTGGGCAAATTTGAGATTTGGTGTTTCGCTCTATGGTCCCTTTTTTGCAAACTGGGGCTAATCAGGCTGGGGCCTATAATTTAAAAGTGGACTTCAAACCACTAAACAAGCTTGAGGAAGGGAATAAAGCCATAAGTTTAGTCCAAAAGTTCCAAATCGAGTTGTCGTTTCATAAGGTTTGAATCTTCGCTGAAACTACTGATACAAGTGTGAGAAAGAATTAATGGTTTTTTGCCATGGAAAACATCACAAGGAATATAGTCTTGCAGAAGAGAAACATCAATACAAATCAGGGCATTCAACAGCAAAAGTTGATTCGTATGCTATTCTGAAATGCATCTCCTGGACAGATATCCATCAGCTGCACCGTCTAGACATGTAAGAACATAAAGATGGAACACCACGTGTGGAGTTCCGTCCTCTTTACAGACGAGTACGTGTCTCAACGCAAATTGATATAGAGTGAGTAGAGACACTGTTTTATACCACTTACATCAGGAAAGATATCGTTAAGGTGGTACAGGCATACTCATCAGGATAGCCCCTTATGATGGACGGGCAGACTGGGCTTCAGATTTCGACGAAGTACAATTATCGGAGAACACTATTGCCAGCAGGTGATTTACCCCCCCCACGTGCATTTGTTTCGTGAGGTGCGAACTTCGTTTTTACAGTTGATAACAACAGGGGAAGGAAGCATCTGATTTGTGATGTTGGGGATCTTTTAGAAGGTGAAGATATCATTCGCAGCCAGCTGATTTAAATCCTTAATGCTCGAGTGGCATGTTTTTGGGAGACGTCTTTCAGCACGATTAAATCTACTGAGAGCAAATAATAACTGTAACAGATGTTTATTGAGGAATGGGCAACTTCAACAACTGTTGTATAATTTTAGTATAGAGCAGTGATCTCAAACTTTGTAGATAGCATATCTCCAAGACGAAAATAATCAAAAGTTGTACCCATATAATAACAATAATATAATACGTGAGTGTGTGCACAGTCAAAAATCAAATTATTGATTTTAAATAATATGCACGATTTAAATTAAATTAAAAATTAGCATTTTAATTAGAATTTCACGTGAACAATGTGATTACGTTTGTTTGTAATATTGGAAAAAGCTGGTTGGATGTCGTCTGTTAATGAGATTCCAAAATCTAGTTCCTAACTCTAATTTATTTCTGTATTTGATTTTAATTTGTTGTCATTGCAGAAAACGCTACTTCACATAGGTATCTACATAACTGTGTGAAGTAGCAAAAATTAAGTGGTAAAATTGCAATTGTTGGTATTACGAAGGTAAAGGTACCGTTATTGGAGAACACTATTGTCTCTCCCATGTGCGTTTGTTTTCTCAGGCGCAGACTTCGTTTTTATGGTGGTTACTAAATCTGGAAATTAGGTTTTCAATCGCATCCCCCAATTCCAAAGAAACTTTTCTTTAAATTCGGATTGCAGCGTTGTTCTTTGTCTCATATCAGTTGAGTATTCTTGAACGGCATCTGTATTTACATTTTTAAGCAAATGATGATTGATAATGACCTATTGAAATTCAATTTTAATACTATGAAGATCTGTAAGATGGTTACAAAATTCTGTCTGAAATTTTTTAAATTTGTCAGTGTAAATAAATATTCCACATTTACTTCCACAGACGCTACCGAAACCAGACACAGCGACCATGAGAACCTCGCACTTATATGATATATGATCATAACTGGAAATGTGATGAGCCTTCGTCTTCGATTAACCCCTCAAATATCACTTTGCGTACCCCACTTTGGAAACCAATAGAATAGAGGACGGTGCCAAGCAAACATTGCAGCGAAATTAGATCATATTCCTTACTATGGGACATCTGCTTGTTGTACTATGATCGGGGAAAAAAAAATTTAGTCACACCAGTGTGGCTTTAAAATAAATCATGATTTATTTTATAGTGTAAAAAACAGAACCTCTTTTTTAGTTTGTTAAGAATCAGTGAATGATGATAAACTACTTGAGTGATAACCAACATAATTATGGTTTAAAAAAATGTCTCTTTAATGATTTTAAAATTATTGTATAAAATAAAATTATGTTATAAAAGCTATTATGATAATTTTAATTTCTCGAATAATTTTATAATTTATTAGAAATTCTTAAATACTTCAATATTTTATTACGAGACCATATTACAATAATTAAAAAGCCCACAATTTTATTAATTAATACATACAACAGATTTCTAACAGAGCAATATTACTGATAACAAGATCCATCACTCAAACAACTTTAAGTTATTCAATAAATTATTCTTATATTAGAATAACAACTGTTACTCATTTTCATAAAATAAAAAATACTGATGTAACTTACACATAATCAATGCAGGGATGAACGATTCAAGCTAAAACATATTTTTTTTAATAAGTATCTTAATTATTAAAAAGACAAATTGTGTCATGAATAAGTAATAAAATATTTTCAGAAATAAAAATTATTTTGTTTTATCTTAAAATTAAGAGTAATTTTACTGTCGTTTCTAAAAATTCAGTTATTAATAAGTTAAAAAATGTGAAAATTATTATGATGATGAAAATATATTTAGACATGAATATTTGGAATAGTTGAAGATTATTTTTCATTTTGTTGATGTTTGCAATGTTGGTATTTTCCTTATATATAAAAACACATAAATAAATTTTAACACATAAATAAATTTTAATTTATGGATTTTTATATCACTACTAAAATAAATAAATATTAATTTTATTACATGTTTTTATTTAATTCCTAAAAATCCAATAAAAGTTAAACTAAAGTTAAACTTTGAATTTTCCAAAAAAATGCTTCCATGAACCTTTTAAAAAATAAATCAATGTAAGAAGATGGTAGATAAAGAGATCTTTACCAATATTTATGTAATTAAAAGAAATTGTATTAAGTAAGGAATGCTAACACTATTGTTCTGAAAAATAATTTTCAATTAAAATCTTTTTCTAAAATTTATTTTCTTATAATTTTTTTTCTTTCACTAAACATGATTTCTTAACTTTTTTTAAAAAACATGAAAATTTTATATCAAATATACATAGAAATAACAAAATAGTTTTTTATTTTTGCATCTATAAATACTTGATAAAAGATTGAAAGATTAATTTAAATGTTTATTTTTTTTAACAATTAAAAATAATTTGACATTTTATTGTGTGATATATATATATATATATATATATATATATAGATATATATAGTTCACTACAGCTTATGCTAACTTTAGATATGAACTCTTTTGATGAGACTGACTACGAAGCAGTTGGAACTATATGTATGGCAAAATCTATATTTATGGCTTTTTTTTTAATATACTTGTATATATGAACTGTATTTTCTTGTTTTTGAAAAATAATTTACCCAACCTTTTGTTCTTATATTTACTTTACTTTTTGATCCCTGTCTATATCTATACGAAATAAAATTATTTTTGAGATTTCAATAAAATTACACCAAACTCAAAATACTTTTAAAAGTATTTAAAAACATTGTAAGTGCTTAACATATACATTTCACCTACATTCTTTTAATATGCATGTTTAATATTATAAACAAGACAGATTGATCTGTGTTTAATAATAAACAGGCATTCATTATGAAACACAGTAACTTCAACATAACAAAACTTCTTTAACTTCATTTCATATTAAACTTCAAAATTTATTGAAGTTTAATATGAATTTATTAACTTCATTAATTTTAAAAATATATTCTTAGCTTTTTGATTCTGTAATTTTAATGTAAATACTACTGTTTAATGTATCTATAAAATACAGCTTTGTATAATATTACGAATAACTTTGAATCTTGACCTATCTGCATTGTGTTTAATTTGTTTTCTTTTGTGTAATAACACATGAAATTATTATAGTTTGGTGGTAAAGTACTAATCAAAACTAGTATAAAGTAAACAACCAATATTTAATATCTATTAATCCCAGGTAAGGAAGCCTCACTCCTGAATTAATACCCTAAAAAATAATAGAAGCACACTTGCAGATATAGTAAATGTTTATTGGCAACATATAAAACTAGATTTAAAAAGTAATTTTACTTCTCATAATTAATCTTTCCTTTAAAAAACTTTATATTTTGATAACAATTATGCATTAAAAAGCTATATTTTCAATTTTGATACTTGCTATAAGCATCTATTTATTTCTAATAATGGGTAAAATTATGGCTTACTACCATTGCAGAACCTATAAAAAATGTGAAACAATGTTTCAAAAATTTTAGGAAGTGAGTGGGAAATGAAATTTCTCCTAAAATAATATAATTAGCATTTGAATTCTATATCATCATCTTTTAAAATAATAATAAAAAAAATATTTTACATTTTGAGATGAAAATTACTTTTAAATATAAGAATATATAGTCATTATTGAAAATAATAATTAAGAATAAATATATATCATTATACCAGATTAGAACAGTGTTTTGATAATATATTTCAAATGAATCTAAACTTGGTTCATTATTTTTCCCAAGGAGTTTTATAATTTTTATTATTAATTAATAATACTGATGAATAATTATTTAAAATATGTAAATTTTTTAATTATATAAAAATTGAGATTTACATATGAAAATAATCTCATATCTAAATAAACTTTTTTTTATCCCTTTTTGTTTTATTTATTTACATGTTTAATATTTGAACTATTTTATAATGTTAAAAAGTTGTTATTAAAATAAATGCACAATAAATATATTTTTCTTTAAAAATAAATATGAAAATTTTCCAAATTCAATGACTGAAATTTATGATTTTTTTTTAAAGGTAATTATAAATAAAAAATTACAAATTACATTTATTTAATGAATTATATGATTATGATTCACTAATCTTATGATTATGAATATGTAATGAATCACACCTTTTTAATAACTTTTTTTCAAAGTTATTTTTTGTTTTAAAAATCCCAAAAAAATATATTTCATTTTTTAAATACATAAAAATATCTACAAAAAGAATGTTTGATAAAACAAGAAATAAGGCACACATAGCTTGTACTTCTCAAACTTTTTTTTTATTTCTTTTCTTTTTTTTAAATTTTAAGCTAGAAAAAGGCATGATTCCTTTAACTCAGTAGAATCCATTTTCTAATTTAATTTTTCATATGCAATATTGAATTAATTATCAATATGTAAGCAATGTATGAAATATTATTCATATCTAGTAAAGTATTAAATAATACTGATTTTTTACATCCACATATCACATGTTTCAATAAATTTTGATAAAATTTCTGAGAAAGAACATTAATAAAAAAAAAAAAATAGTAAAATTATTATTAAAAATAATGCAATTATATTGCACTAAAAATTGTTTCTAATCATTTATGCATAAAACTTTTATTTTAAAAATTGCTATTGATAAAATATTTTAAAGGCACATACCATAAAATATTTTCTGAAAATGGAAGAGCATGCCATTAGTCACAGAAACCTAAAATTTGAGGGAAAAAAAGTGTTAAAAAGTAATTAAATGTTTACAACTACAAACATGCAAAAATAAATATTTCAAATAGCTGAAATATAAAAATATACAATTTACTTATAAAGTTAAAAGAAATTAAGTATGTAAGAAATTGTTTTATTCTTTATCCTCGCTTTATTGCATTTGAATTGATAGATAAAGTGCCTGATAAAAAATACTTACTATTTAAATTTTTTAATTGCTACTTTTGAAAATGACATATTGTACATAATATAACAATGTAGTCTAAAATATAACAATGAGTGACTGGTATAACAATGAAGTTAGATTTATTCACTTGAAATAACTACATCTTTTATCATTAATTGTGCTTTGAAATCATCATTTATGAATGAGTATTTCTGGTCAAAATGTAACAAATGTTACATTTTTTTTTTTTTTTTAATGCTTTCAGTGATAAATCTGAAAGCAAAAAAAAAAAAAAATGAAGTATTTACTTTATCACTTGAAATGCTAAAAAAATAACTGAGCTCAAAAAATGATGCCTGAAATATTTATATTACACATCTAAGTAAATATATATATTGATAAGAAACATATTCCTTTTTTTTTTTTAATGGTGTTTTTTTTTTTCTTTTCTCAATGACAAATTATTGACTTCAAATTAAAAAAAAAAAAAAAAGAAAATTCAAATAAGTTAAACTAATCAATAATATAATGTAAAACATTAAAAAAGAAATTGCATATTCATTATATGGTCCAGCAAATATCTTCAAAATATGCTTTGTTTATTTTTATATACAGAATTTGACCATCAATTGAAAAAAATAATAATTGGTATTTAATATATTCATTGCTAAATAACCAAATTGAAAAATTATTTTAAAAAAGATTGATTAGTCTCTCAAAAATTAATATATTAATAATATTATCAAAATAATTTTCAATAAATAAATGACCAAAGAAAAAAAAAAAAAAAAAAAATCTTCAATTATTTAAAAACTCCTAGTATGTTTCTGCAAAAACCAATTATAAATTTAAGTAATTTGCTGACTACATTATTTAAATGATAAATATTTATTCATCAAGGCGTGAGTTGATTCTCTTTCCTTCTTAACACCCGATATAATAAATATAAGAATGATAATAAATTCTAAATTAACTTTTTTACTAAATGATTAATGCTCAATGCTGATCAAAATAGCTTAAATTTCATAATCATTCAATGTTGAATGCTTATAATATAAATTATTATAAGCATTCACTAGTTATGAAATTTATAGTGTTATGAAGAAACTGGAAATTTTACATATTACAATACAGATATTTTACAATTTATACAGGAATTCTTAGTTAAACTGTGTTTTAACAAACACAGGAACTAATATTAATTATATTAGTAATTTCAAGATAATAAAAAAATATAATTAATTTCATGATTATAGTTCTATTATATATATATATAAATAGTATATTTCAGAAAATCATAAAAAAAATATTTTCATAATTCAAGATAATTTTTTAAAAATTAGTAGACATTCTAATAATCTAATTTATTATAAGCAATTTAAATCATGGAAAAGGACATTTACGTGAGAACATTATAAATTCACTACATTTTTATATAGCGGGGGAAAGTGAACCTGAAATGAAGTAATGTGAAACTTTTGCAAATTGAAATTTTCTTATTTAAATGTTTTATTTAATATTTAGTAATCCTGTTGCTTTATCCTGTAAAAATTGCATTCCATAACTTAATTCTCATATTTTATACCTATTTATTAATTTAAAGTAATTTTGTAATACAATAACTTGTTTTGTCTTGATATTAATTTTTAAAATCTTTCTGATGTAATATCCTTAATTTAAAAAAAAATATATAATTGGTTTTCTTGTTAGAAGTGTAAATTATGCTAATATGCACTGGAACTACAGAAAAATTCTATATACAATAATATGCAGAATTTTTAACAATTTATTATTAAAATAAAAATAAAAATGATTAACCGACAAAATAATGTTGCCCAAAAGTTGAATATTGATGATCTAAATATGGATTATGCATAAAAAATTTCTTTTTTTCTCCTCAGATTTATTGCATTGTATAATTTAAGAATCCTAGTATTTTGACTGAACTTTTTTTTTATATGTAAAGAATAGTAAATATATATATATATATATAAAAATTCAAAGTACAAAAAAAATTTCTTATTACATATTACTGTTTAATTTTTAATGGAAAAGGAAAGATTCAACATAATTCTCGCTTAATTTTTTTTTTCCAAATAAAATAAAACATAACAAAACTATAACAAAATAAAAATGGTTGATATGAATACAATATTATAATTTTCCTGCCGAATGCTTTATCTCAACATATTACATTTTAATAGTAAATGCTCCAATCTTCATGTTAATGTTTAAAGATTGTAAGCTATGTAAAAAATTTTTTAAATAACTTATACTTCTTAAAAAATATTCTACCTTATGCTTTTCCTTAGTTTCATAATTTTTTCAAATCATAACATTACCATCGTATTAATTGTTGAAACAATTTTTATAAATTAGTGTTGAACAATAGTTAAAAAAAAAAAAAAAAAAAAAAATGTATTAAATCACATTTTTTTAATACTAACATAAATGTTTTCGATCATTGCAAATTTCACACAGAAATGATATCATCTTCATGCATAATAACAGTATTAACATATTTATAAAATTACAATATTTTAATTTTAGACTTATGCCTATTACAACTAAACTATAACTTATGATTACAACTAAATTTACAAGTGTTTCTTAGTATATTACTGCACCCGATAACAACATTAGTGATATAAATAGAAAAATTAAATCTTATAATATTTCTTTAAATACACTAATCAAATACAGAGAGAAAAAAAAATCTTAATATAACAATAAATATATTAACTCTTAACATGCAATTCAGAAAAATTGCTCAATATACATGAAAATAGAAAATCTAATATTTATGCAATGTAGTTTATGTATATTTCTTTTTAAATTAAAAAAAGTTCTTCGATATTAATTATCTTACATTTAAAGTAAAAATAAATTATTTTTTACAAAGTTTAACCAAAACTACAGAAAAAAAAAAAAATTATATCATTAAACAGGCATAGTAATAAATAACTTCCTTTTAAAAAATTGATACATTTTTATTATAAATAACATATATTTCTAAATTGAGCAATTTATATATATACAAATAATAATTTGTATTACAAGTCTGAGATATAGAATTTTTAAATAAAATATTATTGCACAGAAATTAAGGTTTATTATAATGTCCACTTTTGGTGCATGACAAAAGCTAATAAAAACTGTAAAATGACTGAAAAATAAATTTAGCAACCAATTAAATAAAAAAAACCCCCATGAAATAAGTCTAAGTGTGTCCAACTATTAAAAAATGTTATAATCATTTTATTAAAAATTATCATCGCAATTTTATGTGAAGTATTTACTATATCGATTTATTATATATTAAAATATGATAACAGAATAACCTGTAGAAAATGTAAAACAGTATTTAACAGAAATAAAGATTACGAAAAAAGGCATATTAACTATATTGCTGACTTCCTCCTCAATTATATTTATTATATATAATATCTAAAAACTTACAATAGTTTTTACATACTGATATAAAAACAGCAGAACATTTAATTATTCAATATTCAATATTTTACAAAGATGAATCAGGATTGTAAAAATAAATTTGGTGACATATTATTTATTTATAAATCTATTATTTGCTATTGTATAAATAATAAATCAATCATTTATAGAAGATAATTATAGAAATAAAATTAAAGATAACAAAAATCAATTAATAAGAAATATTATATAAAATTTTTAAACAAAATAAAAGGGTAAAACAAATTTCTTAAGAAATATACTGCACTATGAGGAAAAGTACTTTAAAGCTATTCATTATTTCAAGTCCACATAATAAAAATTTTTTTATTAGATTTCTATAAACCTTTTAAATGATTCATGAAAATTGATAGAGAAATAACTGTGTAAATGGAAAAATATTATTTAAAAAAAAAAGACAAAATAATCATATATTAGTATAATAAAAAATAACAATGACTTGCAAATTCATCAACTTTATGTGAAAAATAAATAACGGAATTTAAAAAGCCCGCTTATCAATTTGTCGACATTATCAATTTCAATTTTTAAAATGATTGAATTGCTCTCAATTCTTAGTTATAATTAACAAAGTCTTAAAAATAATTTACTGATTAGTTACTCTTTCATAATTTTTTTATGAAAAAAATTCTAATAATTTAAAAAAAAGATATCAACCAAACCAAAAAAATTCCTTTATAATAGTTATTTAAAAAAAAAAAACATTAACTATATTAATACTAATTAAAATAAAATTATACTGAATAATTATTAGTAACCGCATTAATTACTACTTCAAAATAATTATTTTATTTTGTCAACCAAAAAAAATATTTAACAAAAAAAAATTAGAAGAATAAATTAAATACAATAAAAGTGGAATAAATGTGTCTGTGAATTAATTATATGAAAATTTAATGCAAAGTTAAAAATATTTTATAAACCAGGAAGTCTCTTAAAAATTAAAAAGAAGAAAGCTTTTTTCAAAAATAAACTTTCTTTAGCCACATAAAAATTAGAATAAGATTTAGATGTTATAGCGCCATCTGTTGGTCAACAATAAATAATTTCCTTTGTATAAATACTGACAACAAAGATAACTATTCCAAAATAAGACTTTTAATCAGAAAAATCACAATTAAAAGAATAAAAAAAAAACATACTACTTTAATCTGAAGATTTTTATTTTATAAAATACACAAAAGTAAAAGAGAGAAAGTAGCAAATATATGTAGAAAGCACTTGAAAAGAAAAAGTTCTTTTAGCATTAGTAAATCATATTTAGAAATAAGAAAATAAACATTATTAAGCTTACATATATATATATATATACAATTAAAAAAAAAAAAATATGGAGATTATATATAGAGTTTAAAACATAAAAATTCTATTGACATCTATAAATATGAAAATGTTTTGGGTAATTAATGTTATCAACACGAATCGAAAAAAAGATACATTAGAAAATTATTTCATTGCACATATATATATATATATATATATATATATATATATATATATAGAGAGAGAGAGAGAGAGAGAGAGATATGTATTAATAAAAATGATTTTTTTTTTTTTTTAAATTCTGTATTATTCAAGTAATGATTTAAAAAAAAAAAAAATGACAATGAAAATTCCAAATTATGCATTACTAACATTCAGCACATATAAAAGAAAAAAAAAAAAAAAGAAAAATATAAACTATTTTTCAACATAGATGTTTATAGCATTATAGCATGTAGTGTTTGATGATTGTAGCATAGATGTTTCTGAAATGCATCAAATTTATTCACGCAAAATAGTAAATTTTAACAAAACGACAAATTGCATCAATAGTCACTGTATATAAAAAAAAAAAAAAAAAATACTATTTTCTGTATCTATAAACTATTATCTGTTAACAAATAAATTAGTGAAATTATGCTCATTGTAAGTCAATAGTTATTATATGAGGTAGATAAAAAAATTTTTCATAGAATTATTAATAATTTCTATACGTATATATAATCTTTATTTTTATTTAAATATATTTTACTCTGGAATTTATTTTGAATATATTAATTTTATTAGTACTTTTAACTACACTTAATAAATGTAAACAAAACAATATCAATATCTGGTAAACTAATTTGAATTAGCATATTATCTGATAAGAATCTTCAATTGACATATACAACATTGTGTATAAATAAGATTTATTATATTTATATAGAAATATTATGCTAATACAACAAGAAATCACAAATTATTTGAAATCCAATTATAAAAATTTTTTATACGTGTAAATAAACATTACAGTTCCTTAGAAATGTAGAAGATGAGACTTGCTGGGAGATATGTAGAATGAAATTCGCAATTTGATATGAGTGTCTTCATTTTTAAATTTGCAATTTGATATGTGTGTCATCATTTTCCATAATCATGTTATGCATATGTTTATTTGCTACTTTTTTTTCTCTTATTATTCTCTTTATCTGGATTCTATTTTTTAAGTTGTTTTAAAATTTAATTTTTTCATCCATTTAAAAAGTCATGAAAACTCCATATTTAAAGAAAGCTATCTCTCTTTTGTTACATAATGTAATGTTGGTAATTTAAATAATTCAAAATCTTTTTACATTGAAGTTTATGATATTAACTAAATGTTATATATAAAACTTAGAACATCAATAACAAAAGAATTAATAAAAGTTTTAATATATATTTGATCAAATGCAATACATTAGTTAAAACCCTTGTAAAAAGTGATTCAAATGCAAATAATTCAACGCAAAAGAATTCTTATGTAAAAAAATATTAAATAACAGCAAAAGAAATGGAAGAAAAAAAAAAGAAACTAAGATAAATTTAATGTGAATTTCCCAGTTAAATTTTGTTTTTGAAACCAGTATAAGAGAAACTGCATTCACAATATATCTTTAGCACTATTATAACATACTTTATGTAATAAATTAAGGAAAGATGAAGTTTAACACAAGAATAAAAATACTTTGATAATAAATCATTTTAGTTATATGCTTTTTAATTAGATAATATTTTTCATATGAGTGAAAGTGGAAATCATTTCTTTGCAAAGAAAACTATTTGAATCATTGAAACTTTTTAGGTGTAATTTACATCATAATTTTGAAAGATAAAATTATGGCATTAAAAGAATAGAAATTTTATGGAAAAGATTATGTTACCTTCAAAACATATAGCAATAAGTTTTTTTATGATGAATATTGTGGAGTTTTTTTCATTTAAATGTAGAATTATATTATTTTTTCCATAACATTTGTATTGTTTTTAAACTCTATGCCAAAAGCTATTTCAATATTTAAATTTCTATTAAAGTCATGCATTCATTGGCAGAACGATTTTATTATTATGAAAAACATATACTGTATAGATAATATCACCACACCGGTACCTGCATAAGTCGATATCTAAAGAAATTACCTCATCGAGCAAGTAAATGAGTATCCAAGAGTAACTGAAGATGACTTGTTGTTTAAAAGCATGACTGTAAAGTTTCATTCAATGGTAAACAGTTTTTAATTCGTTGACCACAATTTAAGAGCAGCACACTATCAACAACAAACCACAAGGTCCGCCATGTTTCTATTACGTCACTAAAACGGAAGTTCCGGTTGTCATCGATCACGCTGTGGGCGGAGCCTAAGTAACACTTTGAGCTTTGATTGACATCCATCCGGGCTTGGGCTGTAGCGCTCTCTGTGGCCTCCGATTGGTGGGTTCGGTTGTGTGACGTAAATTTCGTCATACGAGACGCTCATCTTTATGGCGAGGTGACTTGACTGGCATTAGCGTTCAACCCACCTCGAAACCCGCTCGCTTGTCCGTCAAAACTATTCCCAATCAAAACACTCAATTACCAGAGTCGGTTTTAGTGTGCTAGCAGGTGTACTCCCAGTGAAGTTTTATGGATAGTGTGCGCGTGGGTACTGTTGAGATGCTCCTGTCTCTCCTCTGAAGCGGAGACCGGTGCGTTTTATAGCTGCTATCGCCAAAACAGCGCGGATGGTGTGTTGTTGAGGGCATGGACGATCAACAAAGAATGATGCATTCCGTTTCTCAACATACTTCCGTCAGCATGGCCGGTCACGTCGTACCTCAGCACGGCTACGGCATGCCACAGCAACCGCATGGCGTGGACCCCACGAACCAGGGTCCGCAACAGGACCAAGAAATTCGTAAACACGATATATCGGAGATCCTGCAACAGATAATGAACATCACCGATCAGTCACTCGACGAAGCCCAGGCTAGGTGAGTACCGAGGCCGCATGCGATCAGGCCGCGGGAACGTCGAATCGCGCTAACCCTAACCTTCGCCCGTTGGCCTTGAATATAAAATTGTATGCGAGCGGTTTTTATATTTGTGCAGGATGTGTGTTGTTCGTGTAGTAGTGAGTAGTTTGGGCCTGCAAAAGTCAATTCTTCTAACGTGGGCCAAATGTTTTTCTTGCAGGAAGCATACCCTCAACTGTCATCGCATGAAACCTGCACTGTTCAGCGTGCTCTGCGAAATCAAGGAAAAACAGGTTAGTGTCAACTTTTGATTAATTAGTTTCAGGCCGCTCGCCGGGAAAAAGATTTATTGTGTTCTTGGCGAGTGAATTACAGCTTGAGAGACGGGAGCTGTGTTTATGAATTAAGTATCTCGTAAATCAGATCGAATAAACATAACACGCGACATGATCGAAACTTTATTTTTAATCAAGTTTACTGATTTGACGTGATGAATTAATTTAACGGGAAAGTGTTGGAAAGTTTTTTTAATGTTGTTTTTATTTATTATCAGTTTTTCTTATGTCATTTATTATTGTTTATGTTAATTTATTTTGATTATTCAAAATTTTGTTTTATATTTAAAAATGTTTTATTCTTGTTCAATGACGATTTGATCAAATTTATTTATGACTTTGTTTTTTTGTTTATTTTAAGAAACTTAAATAAAAATTATTTTTAAATTTCAACTATAAAAAATTTGTAGTTTTATTTCAATTTAAAAGGAAAAAAAAACAAATCATCAAAATTTTTGTTTTCATAAGGAAAAAGTTAGATGTTTGTTTAAAACCAATAAGTATCAAAAAATAAATGTAATTTTTTAAATTTATGTATACTAGGGAAAACAAACAAAAAAAGACAAGTATTTTAAAAAGATAAACTAATAAAAGAATATGTGCTTCAATTGTTTAATATTTGAGTACTGTTTCTAAATTTTACATGCAAGTTTTCATTCTACAATGGAATAAAATTCTTCTTCAGTGAATTTCACTATAAGGATTTTATGATTACATTTGAATTTCTACTTTATAATTAGTTTTGAATTTCACATTTCTTTGATTATATTTTTGTATTAATGCTGAATGAAATAATTAAGTAAAAAAAAAAAACATGCAGTGGAATCTATACTAACCAATGAAATTTCAAATTTTAAAAATTAAAGGACAGATAAACATAAGAAAAAAATTGATATAATTAACATAGAAGTTTGCTGATAATTGAAACAATTCTTAATTTAGATTGTTTAACACTTTAATATATGATTAAATTAAAGAAAAATTGAATTTGGGTTTTGTATACAAAAATCCCTCTGATGTTTATTATTGTTGAATAGAAACTATTTATAAATTTTATTACATTGCTATCAAAAATATTGAATTTAAATAGATTTTATACATATTTTCGTAAACTATTATATAATTTTATAATTGAATTTAAAGTAAAAATAATAATAATGAATATTTACAACTCTAGCATATTCTTTTCAGTTAAATTTTTAAATATCAGTATGAATTTTTCTCTATTATAATGAAAATTAGTATAAATATCTTGTTAATATGCCCTTTCCCAGTATAATTTAACTTAAAAAATTTGCTTGATAGCAGTTCATTACTTTTAAAAATAAGTAATAAATATAAAAAAGATTTTGTGTGGGAAAAATAGATTTTTAAGGCATATCAGAAATCATCTTCATAATACTAATTTTGATTTTCTTTTGAAGTTCATTTGTTAATAAATTCATGTAAAAAACAATAAATTTCTAAAAATATTTTTCTTTAAATTTTAAAAAAAGTTCAGTAATTTTTTTAGCATTTTAATCATTAACAATAATTATAGTATGAAAATAAATCTTTTTTAAAAAGATCAGTCCAGAATCACATGTTATGCATTGTCACTTTTTAGTAAGAAAACTTTCGAAGATTTAAAGATTTGTGATGAATGATAAATTTTTTTCTCCAAAATATTTTGCAATTGCAATACTACTGTTAATTTCCAAAATAATAAATAGCATATTTACTGGCCTTACTTTTAATTTTGACTACTTTTATTTTTCACAATCTTTAAAAAGCTTATTCACTATTATAGACAATAACACATGCACTTAAAACTTATGCCTTTTTTATAAGAAATATCTTATTACGTTATAATTTTAAGGGTTGTTAAAATCTAATAATCTGTAATAATATAACAATCTGTTTTAATTTTATATGAATTAATTTTAAAGGTCTATTCCTTTTTTTTATCTAACTTTTTAAAATTGTACCATAAAATAATAAGTTTATAGTTCTCAATTCAATTAAATGCTATAATATAATTGATAAATATCTCTTCTAATTTTACAGTAGTGTAGTTATCGATGCAAAAGTGAAATGAAAGTTGTAAAGCTTCTTTTTAAAAGTTTTTCAAATTGAAAATAAATTTAAGTATAAATAAATTTAATGACCATTGTTTTGTGAAAAATCTTCATTTTTATTTGTATAAATATTAATAAATAAAAAACAGTGTAGAATAAAATTTTACATTTTAATGTTTAAGAACCATTATATAATATTTTGTATATTTCTTTTAACAAAGTGTTGTTATAATATTAAATATTTTCACAAAATCTGAAATTTTGAAAAAGCGTTTTTTAATTATAAAATATTTAAAACTGATAAGTTTTCTAACACAAGTCTATTACTAGTATTTTTATAGTGAATAAAAAAATTTTCAACTATTACATAAATGTTTTTAAACGAGGAGTATTCATGTATAGTGAAAATGAAAATATAAATTTATAAACAAAGTATTAATATAAAACTAAATACATCAACTATCTTATTGAAGTAAAGTTCTTTATATGAAATTTGCCTTTATTATATCAATTTAGGTGAAGAATTGTTAGAAGTATAGAAATTAATTTTTTATTAAATTTCCAATCAATTGAAATGTAACATTTTTATAAATAAATGATTTTTTTTATAAATTATTATTATTATTGATAGCATGATAGTGATAAAAAAAAAAAAATGTTATAAGGAGGTAAGGGATTTAAACTTTTGAACTTAGTTTTCTTCATTTAACTGTATAATATTATTCTCACTATTGTTAAAAATTTTTAATAGGAATCTGTATTACTAATTTAAGATTTGTTTAATTAATATTTTTTTTTTTTTTTTTTACTTTCTTTTTTGGTTATAATGTGAGAAATTAATTTTTTTTCTGTTGATTTCTGTAATAATAAATTTTCAAGTGTGTTTACTACAGATAATAATAAAAATAACAAATTCTAAAAAGAGAGAGAGAAAAAAAGAATTTTTATATTAACAATCAGTTTTTTTTTTCTTTTTATGCTTCATATTTTCAAAAATATATATTTAAAAATATTTATTTTTAAAACTAATTTGAAAAATATATGATTGCACTATCTGATTTTTATATGAACTCCAAAGAAGTTCACAACCCTATTATTCATTCATAGATGGCTTTCATCAAATTTAAACAGATTAGCAAGCAATGAAGTTCCCTGCGTTTTATATTGTAAAATTTCCCTGGTACAATTTTTATGAGAGCTAATCGCATCCCATTCCCGGCGAAAACTAGCTTAGTGTCAATCTCAGTCTTCCCACCAATTTCTGTTGAATTGTATGAGGTGAGACCTGGGCTCCCCTTCTCAATTCATTCGGTTTTGAATAGCTGCAAACTGACTTTCTAAAAGCCGAAATTGAATGCTACTAAAATGCTTTCTGCCCATCTGTGAATCGTTGCTTTTAAACGTTCAATTGTGGCACTTGAAACTTAAAAGCTTCCTGCTTCAATTTTTATATTTTTCCTCCTTTTTAAAAGTCAATTTGTAAAATTTTTTATTTAGCAAATCATTTTTTTCGTCTTTTAACAATAATACGCTTTTTTTTTATATATCACTTAAATGATTATTAGAAATAAAATTTGTTGTTAAATTATGATAAAACAATATCGCTTGTAGCGAATTCTTTTAGTAAAGGTAGGGAAGAAATAATGTAATTTTTTGGTATCAACTTAAACGAATTTCAAAATTTAAAGTTCGATAGAATTTAATTATAATTCCAGTTTTGTGAAAAACTGCTTAGCATAGTTGCATTTTAGAAAAACATAATTCTCTTCATAAGAAAATCCACCAGTGTTTAAAATTTATAAATTCATTAACACGAATTATTGTATTGTCAGTTAATTCAATATTTTGAAGTCGCAGTCGTTGTGTAAATAGCGTCAGAGCAGGTGTCGATTTAACTGCTTATAAACATTGGCGAAATTCGAAGCAGAATATTCTACTAACGTATTAGTAGCGAACGATTTAAAATAACTGTTTTAAGTATAAGAATTTCACTTTTTTTTTATACCAACTTTAAAAATTTTTCTTTTCTTAAGTTTATACTTTATTGTTTGCTATATAAGGGTTAAAATATTATAAAAAGTTTATTCAGTTAATATACAATTCGCTCTTATTTTTAATTTGTACTGTTAGATTTTTATTTTTGTTAATATTTATAATTTTTGTTAAACATTCTCAGGAATGTATTTTCGTAGTTTTCGCCATATTTGTATAAATCATTAAGACTAAATTGTAATATTAATTTAACCATCATTAACTGGCTAAAGGAATTTAAAAATAATCTGTTTTTAGTTTTATATTTTTAAAAACGCAAAATTATATATGTACATGTATATAAATTTATTTATTTACGTTAAATAATTGTAAAGTTAATTTGAAAGATTTACCGCTTCTGATGTGAATTTTGATCGTTTTACAAAAACATTTTTCAAATTGTAAAGTATTATTTTATAGTAAACTATTTTCATTGTTGAAAATCTTTCTTAACTAAAAATACATAATGTGTAAGTGTTGTTATGTATTAATAGTCACGAACCAGCATAAATAAATTCTAACTATTGTATTAAAATTTCTGTACAATTGTTTTTGGGTGACATAAAAGGGAGAAAAAGAACAAACCCTTAATAATGTTTTTTATTTTATGATTTTTTTTTTTTAAGATAGTCAGAAATGACTCTTATAAACGATGTTTTCACAATAAAGATAATTTTCAAATTAGAAATTTTAAGTTTAAAAATTGTTATTAATATTTTTTTTAAGTTGAAAAATATAAAATGTTTGAGCATTTACATATTTCATCTAGATAATCTATATAACGTTTGAGAAAGGATACGAATTTTAAAAAATAAATTGATTATAAAGTTAGCAATATTATTAAAAAGAAAGTTAATGCACCGCTTTTTATTAAACCTCGCATAACTAAAATAGTAAAGCAATTTTACTCAAATTATTAGTAAGCATTATAAATTCTACTTTATAACCCTTATGTTGAAATTACAGTTCTTGGTACCAAAGTGAATTGGCGGCGTGTTATTTGCACTAAATAACTAACCTTTCATGTAGTTTAAAACTCCTCGCTCGCAATAATAAGCATTTACTTTATTACTGCTAAACTTTTCCTATCAGTGTTTTTGTTTACATCAAATTTATAATGCTGTTCCATGCTTTATTTTAAACATTTTGAAGTTGTAAACACCATTGTCAATGAAATTTTTGAAAAACTTCACTTAAGTGTGATTTATAGAACACAAAGACTTTTACTGGTTTGAGTTCCATTTATGCATTAACCTACCCTACCCCCTAAGGATCGCTTTCTGAACTCCTCAGGGGTTCAAAACCACAGCTGGAGAAGCATTCCAGATTGATAATTTGAAACGATTCTTCGAAGTCTGAGTAGGGTAGGGTATCTTAATTAAGTGTATCACTTATGGTTTGGACAATCACAGGGAAGTTAATTGTTTGCAATAGCAGTTCTCGAACATTTTCATTATGGGTTTTCTACTCACATTCAGACTTCGTTTTAAGTATATCTGTATAAAATTATCAATTTAATATTGAAAATTAGATAAGACAAGCTATTATAATTCTATGATTGGTTTACTGATACGTTGCATATAAAATGTTTAATGGATTCCAACTAAATTTAATGCATGATTTGCTTGGTATGTTTTTGTTTTGTTCTTATACGAATTTAAAATTTTCAGTTAATAATTAGTGTAATTCGTTTAAAATGCGTGTTATAAAAAAATAAGCCTAGAATTCATGATCCAAATTTTAATTTTTGTTTTCATTATAATTAATTTTTATTTCGGTTTAATTGCTTTTTTTTTTTTTTTTTTGAAAAACAACTTACCAAAAATTAATTATTAGAATATTATGAGTCGTCAAAGAATTGGTGATAATTCTGGATTCTTTTTAAGATAAAAAAAAAATGTTCTTGTTCTTATGCCAGTAAAATCATTGAATCATAAACAATGAAAATATAATTTTAGACAAATTTTATGTACAAAATGTTTGCAACCTATATTAACAACTGTATATTATTCTGTATGTTCATATAATATGTAATATTATGTTCTATTACAATAAAAATTTTCTTAATAAAATCACTTAACTATAAGCAATGAAAATATAAATTTTTATAATTATAAAAATTATATCGAATATACATTTTTTGAGACAAATTTTTGTAACATTATGAATATTATTTCATTATCAAAAATTATTTAAATAAAAATCGGCAACAGAAATTTTCACTTTCAAAATGATCTCTAAATGAAAAGGTATCCAAGTTTACATTTTACCTAATTCAGGTATGTTTGATTCATTTTTAGCACCAGCACTGATAAACATTACCCGGTAGCGATAGCTAACAAAAAAATGGATTTATCTAAAGATTTATGACATTATTTGCTCTGAAATTGCTCTAGTTGTCATTTGTTGCCTTAGCATCATTGAGATGGGTAGGGGGAGAGAGAAGTAGCTGGGTATTGCAAACATTTTGAAACTCGAAGTAAGCTAACAGCAACAGCTTTGGTGCTAGACAACTTTTGGTATGGGGCAACAAAAAAGTAGTTTTATCTTTCAGACTTTGTTGCCATAGCAATATTGCAAAATGTAAACTTTTTGTAAGGTACTAAACCAATTCAATTGATAAATAGTTTTCATTGGAATCAATTTCATTACGAATTCTTAAACATAAATGTTTGATTTCTTACCATAAACTTTGTACTCTAAATTGAAAATTTACAGTCGATTACGCATAAGTTTTAGATATTAAACTGAATGCGGCAATTATTAAAAATAAATATATTTTAAATCAAAGTATTATTTCAAATTTGTAACGTAAGTTCCACATGTAAATTTTTTTTGTTTTCCATGTGACAAAGAAAGTAATCTGATCTAAGTATATGTTTAGAAAATTTATCGATAATATTTATTTGTATGTTTTAGTTTTTTTTTATTGAGCATTTTAAAAATAATATAAATTCATTAGTCATTCAGAAATTTCCAATCCATTAAAACTCGTAAAAACTGTTTAATGTTAGAATATGCGATATTTAATATAAATTGTACAATTATGGAAAATTTAAATATTGCTTAAATTTCTTTTTGACGGAATTCTAACACATGTTAAATTGTTTTATGATGACAAACTATTAGAAATCAAATATCGAACGAACAATCTAATGTTGATATAGAAATTTACCCCAAAAATTTCATTAAATTAAGATCCTGCATTATGTATTAAAATTTGCTTTTTATATGTATGTATATATATATATATATATATATATATATATATTATATATATTATATATATATATATATTTAAAACCTAAAACTTTTATAGTATATGGCGAATATAATAAAATAACAGAACAAGAAAAATAAAGGAAAGTTTATATTTTTTTAAGCTGTTTTTCACTTAACTTTTTGGTTTGGCGAAAATAACACCCAATAACGAGTTGGTTCAAATTCTCTGAAAATTGATCGTCTCTCCTTGACCAAACTGCATTTATTGTCGACATCTGTGTTTGCAAATCTGTTGAAATCTGAAGCATTTACAGCTTTTATGATCAGAACTTTACTCAAAACAGAAATTGGAAACTTGTTAAACAAATTGTTGTTCTTAAATCCATTTTATGGTCTGTTACCATTGACTGACAATATGCAAATTACCTCCATATTGAACCGATACAGGAAACTGCTGTTCAGTTCTCTCGGGTTCGTTTTACACCACACAGATTGCTGTTGGTCTGACTCATCCCTATATCTGCATTATATTTTAAATCTATCACTTTCTGCATTATGCTTTTTAAACTTTATATGCATATAATTTGAAGCTTAAATTTTTTTAAAGTACATGCTTTGATTTTATTTCTTGAAAGTTTTTTCACGGGACTGTTTTGCCTCTAATAGTCAATTATAACCAGTTAGTTCGAATTCTCTGAAGTTGATTGCTTTCCTTGGACAATAATATATTTGTTGTTGATATCTGTATCTGCAGCTCAATTGAAATATGGAACATTTACAGTTGTGTATATCTAACCCACGCTAGATGCAGAAAGTAGAAACTGTAAATTGAATTACTCTTAAACTAACTTTTTATATTCAGCTGGCATTGACTGGCAATTCACAAATTACTTCCATATATAATTGACACATAATTTGTTGATTAGTTGTCAGAAGTTGATTCTATTCGGTAGAGAATATTGTTGTTTGACGAATTATCTCTTATTTTTGTCTTTCCGATTACATGAAATTAAGTACAGTTGTGATTTGTGCCATTCCTACATTAGAAATAAGCTACTCAAAATATTCAACATTTTTACATATTGAATCTCGTTTATATTTCAAACATTGAACGGTTAAATAATATTTATAATTAAATATTATTTATTATAATTAATTATAAATTCTTTCTACATGTGTGATATTTAAAATTAGAAAAAATTAATCGCAATTTTTTAACCAGCTCAACGTGTCATACATTTTTTTTATTATTTATAATAGTTAGATAACATTTATTTTTTTTAAATTTATAGTAACGATTTTTGTTAAAATTTTGTATTGAAACAAAGATTATAATTTATTTTCTCAAATACTCTAAAGAGCTATTAATTTTAATATTTAATAATCATCTAACGGTGATAATGTGTCATAATAAATTTTTGTGTTCTAATTTTTAGTAATTAAAATAATTTTATTTCTTAGCGGTCTTTAGGAAGTTAAATGATAGATAAAAATGAAAACTTAAAATATATATATTGTTTAACAAAATTTAATTTATGTATTTATTTAAAAAGGAATTTTTTTTACGTATAACAGCTGTTATTTTCTTCTAAATTATTTTTATTTTATAAAATTGGTTACCATTTCTGTCTATGAATTTTTCTTTAATTCGTTTTAAAAGTTTACAAAATAGCTTTTGATTTCATGTTTAAAGAATTGCATAAAGTGCATAATGTTATTGGAAAGCGCCCATTCTTTTTTTTTTATAGTATTGAATTTTTGTGCTATCATAATTTTTGTGAAAGAAAATTCACCACAGTTTGCATTAAATTTATACGAATTGCCTTCCTATTTTGTTTATCTTGTATAGTATATAACTAAACTTGCTAATTTAGATTTTACAAATTTATATTACTAATAAAAGGAGAATTGGACAATTTTGATTTTTATCCAAATAACAATGCTTAATTAAACATGTTAATTTATTAAATGTTTAATTTGCAATGGATGTTTGGAGTGGTTCGGAATCCACTTTAAACCGTAGGTCTGGGTCTAATATGACTATAGAGCGTTGTGCATACGGCTGATAACTCTATCCTGTAAAAAAAAAAAAAAAACTTCTGTCTCGAAGTCTGCCAGCAAGCAGACGACCTGGGCCCACCATAAAGCTGTTCTGCCAATAAAGAAGAAATGTTTAATTAAGCATAATTAGCCTCTCAGAAATTGACAAATTCATGGTTATTTGCTAGCATATATGATGAGAGGTTATTTTATTTATATACAGAAAATTTTAACATAACTTGGGGGCAGAAGGGATAATAAATAACTCGGTGTAACAGGATAGCTATTTCTTAGAAAGATATTTATAGTGTTATAATTATCTAAAATTCTGCGGAAACGAATGTTTAGCGTTATAGGATAACTATTTCTTTGAAAGATATTTATAGTGTTATAATTACCTAAAATTCTGATAATACAGATGCTTCGAAAAGGACAAAATTATAATTTTTGTATTAAAAGACGTTAATCCACCTTAACAATTAAAAATCCCGAATTAAACAGATATTTCTAGCTTAGTGAAATTGCAAATTTAACAGGGAATTTGCTTCATCATTATCCAAAAATTCGGATTAATTCAGTTTGACCGTATATTTTGGCTTATAAAGTTCATGTAGGATGTTAGCACTGGGCCTTCAGGAGATCATCACCCTAAAATAAACGAGAGTTCACGGGAGGGGGTGGGGTGGAGCGATGAGATTATTCATGGCGTCCACCAACAGGTTCGAGCACACCTATCCCTCTCGCTTTCAGACGATTGCTTCACACGAGCAATAAAATTTTAAGCACCGTTTATTACCTCAGTTCGCGATATAACTCCCAGATATCGTCGTGGAATTGGCGTCCGGGCCCTTACTGTTCTCACAGACGATAAAGTTCCATCTAGCCCGAACCACAGGAACTTCCGTCACAACCCTTTCCCCCTCAAACCCAACCCCCTCTCTCGTTAATGATCGTATTTGCCGGAACAAAAAATATAACTCCCTCGCTTTTGCCAAAACTTTAACTCGGCGGCAGGCCCTGAATTCGGTGTCGTCGTCGTCGTGGGCTTATCAATTTTGCCCCCAGGTTGTGACTTGCCACAGAAAACCCAAAGTGCTGACAGAATAGCAGGGACCAGATAAGGCCCTGCAACCTGCACTGCTGCCTGGCATGCCCTCGCAATCTTTACAGCCCTATGTACATACACCCCGTGTTTTGTGTCGATTCTTTTATCAGGTGTGGTGGGGACCTAGGTGCGAATGGTATCGTTTTTGGAGGTCTTCTAGATAGAGTCACCTTCACTTTTTTTGAATGAGCTTTGTGATAGGGGAACATCGTAGTGTTTTCGCGCCTTTTTGATTGTGTTCTTTTTTTTTTTATCAGGAGGAGGGGTGGGGGAGAGATTCTTTAACGTGTTTCTTTTTGGCTATGGGCTATTGTATAAAGAAAGACAGAAAAGGTAGATTTTCGGTTATTAGTTCTGCATTGTGATCTGGTGTGAATAAAGAGTTTTTTTTTCGTGTGTATTTCGGGAATATGCTGGTAAAGTTTTCTCTAATCTCCTTTCTTTTTTTAAAGCTAAAGATGATGTAGCTTAGTAAAAAATAAACATATAACATTCTTGTATCAGCTAAAATTAATAATTTTTTAAAACTGCAATTGAAATTGAACCGTTTTGTTAATAAATACAGTGAGGGCAAATTAACCCAATTGCACCGTAGATTTCTTTTCTTTTTCTTCTTATTAATTAATTTTTATAAAGTAATTTTGAATAGATCTTTGTGAATCCTTTTAGTATATTAGTGACGTATAAATAAAAAGAAATTTAAAAATTTACCTTAAAGTTGCAAAACTGTCATTGTATCATGGTGCATAATATTAAAATATAAATGATCTTGTATTAATTGGATTTAAAGTCATTTTTAGTAGAATAGACTATATATTACAAATTTCGAATATAATTTATCATTCATTTTTTTTATCACGGGTGCTAAATGCTTGGAGAAAATGTTTATTAAAATTTTTGTGTCAACGAAATCTTTCTTTTTTTTTAAAAAATAATAATAATAAATTTAGATTATTTTATTAATTTCTGTTACATTGTATCAATAATCTGATCATGAAATTATTGTCATTTAAATCATAATTACCTAGGACGTATTATAGAAAATGTCGATTAAAATTTTCTGTGCCATCGAAATCTTTCTAAAAAAAAAAAAAAATTTAGATTATTTTATTAATTTCTGCGTTAGATTGTACCGATAATCTGATCATGAAATTGTCATTTAAATCCTAATTATCTACGACGTATTAGAAAAAAATTTCTATTACAATTTTCTGTGCCATCAAATTTCTTTTTTTTTTTAAAAAAGAAATTAAATTATTTTATTAATTTCTGCGTTACATTGTGCCAAGGTAATCTGATAATGAAATTGTTATCTAAATCCTAATTACCTAGAACGTATTTCAGGTTTTCAAAATAAGGTAGTTTATAAACACGTTATATTTTGAATTGAATAATTTTTTCATTGTATGCAGTATCTCGAAGAGAGCTTTTGTATTGTACTTCTAAGGAAACGGCAACGAGTTCATTGCTATTGCGTTCTGTGATTGATCAACCAGGAAGAAACCATTTTAATTGCATTTTCTAAGCGAACCAAAATGCACAAGTTTTGAAACTTGCTTATGCTTGTCATTTTTCTTATTGCAAAACTCGATGACGTTCTTCTTTTTCTTTTTTATTTATTTATTTTTTTGTATGTTCCTCTTCGTTATAATTATTTTTGTTGGCAATCTTTACCAATTCAATGAACTTTGAATGACGTTTATCCACTAAATACGAAATAGTGAGTGGGGGAAAAAATAGAAATAAATAAATAAATCCAATTTGAAGTGAACTTCGAATTGGAAAGTATGGCAAACTAAAATAAACAAGCACAGAGATTTTATCTCGAATTATTCAAAGAGAAGTTCTGTTCCACAATTCTTTAACTTGATAACCAGTTTTTCTTCATCATAACAGTAATAACAACGTGCCCAAAAAGTTCAAAGGGATCTCTTCTTCATTTGCATATTAATTTACTGATGAATAATAAGCATATGCAAACGCCGTTAACCCTTTAGGGTCTGATGCTAGAGGAAACGGCTTAGACGTGCTTATAAGAGCTGTCACCTTCTATAAGGGGGAAAACTCCGGAGTAAAAAAAAATATCCAAAATTATTAGCTACAAGATTTTAATGCAGTGCTCTGAGCCCTGGGGGGTTTTACTAGGAGAGCATCATTGTGATGATGGATAAGGGTGAACTTGATATTTTAAGATATTTATAGGTGATGTGTTTTCATTTTTTTTTTTTTTTTATTGTTGTTTTCAATCTGTTTTGGAGATAATGTGCTTTCTTTTTTTTTCCTTCTTCCATCAATTGCTTTGGAATAATTTGCTTTATATAGGGCTGTTAGATTAAATTGACTTGATATACCGAGTTAAAGTTTATTTTATTGGTTTAAATGAACTTTATTAACTTTGGAAATAAGCGGAAGTAGTCCTGTGGGCATGGTTTAAAATTTTGCTTAATAGAAATAAGAAGAAACTAATTTTGAGGAATCAGAATTGATTAGTCTAATTTTTTTTTTTTAAAGTTCAAATATTAATAATTTATTTATTTAAAACTATTTACAGATATCAGTTGTGTAATTGTTGATAACAGAAGTATTTACCAATACAACAGATGAAAATAATAATTAAATTTTCGTTTAAATAATTAAATCTTTATGTCGAATATTAATATTATAATTTTGGAATAGAATTTCATTGCTGTGTTTAGTATGTAATATGAAATTTTTGCCGAATACAATGTTTGTAAACATATATTTCTGAATGTTGCATATATTTGGCTTACATCCATTAATCTCGAAATATTTATAATTTTTAATTAAATAAGAAGCGTAATTTTATAATAAAATTAAAGCTTTGTTATTTCAATAATACTAAAGTTGTCTGCTAAAAATATGAAGATCGAAGTAGAATAACAGATTGACACTTTTCATCGGGAATTTTCCAGAATTCCACCTTTCAATTTTTATGATATTCCCCACCCTGAGAAACATCACCACAATGTATAAGACGGTTTATGTTATACCTTCTAATTTTTTTTTATAATTACAATGCGTTATTTAAACAAATGTTCCTAATTCAAATTAAACTTTTTTTTTACCGAGATTCTCGTAAAATAAGCGGTTATTTCCTTTTTTCAACAAATTTCAGTATTAATTAGTCATGAAAAAAAAATAATCTTTAATTCCAGGTCTTCCTTTATTCATATTCAATGTAAGGCTTAATTTTGTTTTACTTAAAAATTTTACAGTATGCAAATACAACAATGTCCTTTTTTTATATCTAATACTATTCTTGGTCATTTTTCGATATTACTAAATGGAGATTTTTCATTTTTATGGTTATGTTGATAATAATCACAGCAAAATATGTACTGGAGGTATATATTTTACTGTAAATGATTTTATTGTAGGCGTATTATAGGTGATTTTGTGTAGAATGGAGAGTTTAAGCAACCATTTTTACCATTGTTTATGGTAAAAATGAAAAATTTGTTATTTCTATAAAGAAATTTTCATAGAAAGAGGTTTATCTCCAATTTTCTATCGTTAGCTATTAATTAAAATTTTTATTATTATTATTGAAGAATTTCAAAAATTATAAAGGCTATTATTTCTTGAATAGCGACTGTATCATGTACAGTCGCTATTCAAGAAATAATCATGTATCATATATCATAGCTATATCATGTATTATGTGCAGTTAAGATATATCAAACAACACTGATAAAAAAAAAAAAAGATTCAATTTTTCAGCCTGTATTGCAACATTAGCAAATGCACGATACGGCAAAGTATATATATGCCGTAAAAAAATGGGGGAGGTATACAATACAGCAACATCTTCTCCGACAATGGGTGACGAGGCTGGCAGACTTTAGTGAAATTGCCCACCATTTTTACATAAGAAGTGGCAAATTTCCTGCCATTTCTGTGAATGAATTTTCACAATAAGAGGTCGATCCTCACACCCCACTTTCTTCCCATCCTTAAATCGCCCAAAATCCTCTTCCACGCTGCGAATATATCTATATATATTTCTTATGCAGAGAAAGAGAGTGAAAGAAATATATTTTTTCTTCGCGTCCTTGTAGGCAATATCTAGATGTGCTCATGCATTGTGTATGCAAAACACGTCTCCCGTCATATAAAAATATTATATTATTTATTTTTTTTCCTCCCTCTCTCTGCTTTTAAATCCTTTCCATGGTGGTGGAGGTGCAATGCAAATAAAACGTCCCATTCAGTTTCGTTTGAGATCAGTATCTGCTGAAGACAGGATAAAAATATATGATCTCGACGAATATAAGATGACACTTTCCAGAACGCAGTGGAAGGGTCTTTGGGAAGCGTTGGTGTGATTCGTTTTATTGTATTGGGATGGGATGGGTTGGGTTGAGTTTTTATTATTATTATTTTATTATTATTATTATTATTGATATCACTTAAACTGATTTGTGCGCATAAGTGTATCGTGCTTTAATTGCATGATTACGCTGGATTTATTTAATGATGCTCACTTACTCGTTTCAGTTGAAGGATTGTTTTCACTGAATAGACGTATTGCGATTTAAAAAAAAAAAAGGGAAATTTTTTGTAATTTGATACAAAGAATATTTTAAAACTTGTATTGCTTTTTTATTTAATTTATTATAGATTTAAAAAAAAATTTAATTAACAGAAAGGAGTTTTCGTGAAAAAAATAATTAAGTTTGTTATTTCTTCCTGCCCCTAGAGTGTAGTGTTGTATGATATGAATAAGATGAAATTTTAATGTATAGATGTAATTAAAAGTAGCGAAATTAACATAGAATAATTAACATTGAATAGTTAGCGTAGAATAATTAACGTAAAATAGTTAAAATTAGCGATGATCAATTTTTAGTTGACGGGTTTGGTTTATCGCTCTACAATCTTCTGCATACTTTAGGATAATTAGACCGGGATCTATAGTTTAACGTAGATTACGAATCACTAGCAAACATCCATACCATTGCAAAGATTCGAACCTGGAGCTTGTGGTACCAAAGGCCAGAGCGCTAGAAATTGTATTTAAAGTAGTTACATATCTTAATTTGAATAAAAATATTTATAATTTTTAAAATGCATAATAATTGGAATTTTTAAATTTTAACGTATCCACTCTTCAATATGCGTGTTCAGTACACATGAATTTTAAATATGCAGAAATGCTTACAAAATTGGTAGAAAAAATAATCGCATGTTCTTTATAGGAGATTTAATTTATGGAGATGTTTCGAGATGGATCATAAAGCACAATTTTTATCTTAATCTTTACTAGTTTGTGCAGAAAGTCGGCGTTTTTCTTTTAATATAATTTTCATAAATTCAGTTCTTGTTTCGGGCGATTTCAACCCTGAAGAAAGTTCCGAAGTCTTTTTTATTTCAGATTCCCGACAGCGTGCTGCAAACGTCACTGCCAATTTTCTTGCGCGCCATCTCGGTTTGTGACAATGTTGGATTCTTTTCTCGAGGCACAATATGCAGACGAAGTCCTCACTTATGCCAGCAGCAGGCATGGATTGATTGTTAGGAGACGACCTTCACTAACAATGAATTGCGCATCTACTCTGCCGCTCATTACCGACCAAGAAAAGTCGTCCCTGCTTTTTTTCGCAATGTTTCGAAAAATCTCTGAAGTATGACCTGCAGGTGGTTTCCATGCATTTTGAGTGACAGCTCAGTTGGCCGTTTAGAATGATTTGCGACTCAATGATATTTTTTCCCTTTCCCAAAAACCGAGACGCAGCATCTACTTACTCTCTTCCCCGACTTGAGCAACAAGCTCATCGAATGTCGACGTGTTCGTCCACTGCTTTGAGGGTTAACGATGTCTGCACCATTTTGTTTGCATTGCCATTGCACTGAGAAGAATTTGGGCTCCGTGATAAATTGGTATCTGGTTACCAGTGTTGCCTGGCGCCAATTTGGTCTTTTTTTTAAATTGGGACTGGGATGTCATTGCTGTGGATCCATAGCGCCATAAGACATGGGCCATTTGGTCCTCACCGCAATCAACGTCACATTTCACGTCTTTGTTCGTAATGATCAATTATTTTGATTTGACTCTGAAAGGGTGCCACATTATCATTATTATTTTTGCATCGTGCCATTTTTTGATGCCTAAATGAGTTTTTACATCTGTATGTCAAATAATTTGCAAATTATTACTAGACCATTCTTTGGAGTGGTAATAATATCCTAGAGATTTTGAGAGAATGGGGGAAATCAAAATGCGTTATTTAGAGATTGTAGCATACAATTGCAATAAACATACTTTTAGTGAATTTTTGAATAAGAAAACTTTTGAAATTAACATCACGCCCAAAATTTTCATCTCTTAAATAAAATGAAGGAAAATATAGTGATAGACAGCCATAAAAAAAAAAAAAAAAAAAAATTAATTTTTGAATACTCATATTTAATATTTTATTTATTTATTTATTTTTTTTTCAAATTGTTATAATCCTTTTTTAAACCCACCCGAAAATGCACGATTGTGCGTGTCAAGCATTTTTAAAATTTTTTCTTGGAAAAGCCTAACCCCCACGATCATGCTGATGCCTCCTCCCCGTGCCTCAGGAGGGGGCATAGATTATTTTAATTATTTTTTTAGTATCATCAATGTCTACTATAAATTTGAAAGTGGAATAAATTTGGAATTTCAGGTCCTAATCAGTTTTGCAATCTTGTAGGATTTTTAGTACAATATAGTAAAAGGAGTTTAAATTAATTATCTTATCATTGATAATTGTTGTAAGACTTAATGATAAGATAATTAATTTAAACTCCTTTACTATATTGTACTAAAAATCCTACAAGATTGCAAAACTGATTAGTTCCTAAGGCAGTATTAGATTTTCATGCAGTTGCATTTATTCAAAATTTTGTTGCCATATTCAACAAATAGACAGCCATTGAATAACAACAACAGCAAAATGATACAGATTCTACTTTGTGAACCTTTAAACTATCAAATGAATCTTTGGAATTGAATCTTTTGTAAAACTCATTTCAAGTGTATAAAATTTCATAATATTACTCGACATGAACTGTGATTTATGTTTATGAATTTCCCCTTCAATTATAAACCAATTATTATAGGATTCATGGAATTAAAATTGCCCTTAATTTCTGGAAACGGAACGTTAAGTATATCTCATTGCTGTTATCTATTATCTAATTTAAATACAACGAGAAGTGTTCAATTCTGCAACCTCAAAAGATATTATTACCCAGAGGTACCTATACATAATCACTTTAGTCTTTCTCTCGATGTGCATCAATACATCTTCGTTCGTGCCAACATCTTCATTTGGAATCGGAGGTGTAAATGAAAGGCTTTAAACACAATGCCATTCCTTTTAGAGATACAGCCTGCTTTTGTCTCTGAATTTGTTAGCGAAGGTGCAAATTTAGTGGGCTCCAAAGATTAAAAGCGTTGTCTCGGAGACGCCTTTTTATCACGAGCGATAAGGCAGCTAAACCCCGAATTTACGGCTTTATGTTGCTGGCTGCTGAGGGATTCATTTATATCTCGCCTTCCATTGGTTGCTCTCGGCGATATAATTGCCGCGCGGGGATATCTCAGGTTTTGCAAGACACGCTCTTTGTTTGCCCACGTGCTTCACAGATATTTTGTGTATTAATTCCTTCAGTTTTTATATTTATTAGATCCCTTCCTCGCAGTGCAAAGTGCCTTGTGTTCCCCCCATATTAGTTTTCCAACCGGAATGCGTCTCCAGGGACCTGCAATAGCTATTTCGCTTTCCAATGTGGTTCAACTCAAAAGCGTGCACTATATTTTCTGACTCTTTATTGCTCTCTTCGCCAAACCAATTTAAACGCTTTTACCTACGTCGTCGTTGCCTTTTAAAAGAATGGATATTATATTTAATGCCATGTCGTTACAAACAGAATTGAATAAAAAGTAGGAACTACATTTCTCATATGCTGCAGCAGTAGGAACAGCAGACTTCTGCTATTAAGATAGTTATCATTGCAAAAGTTTATTTCTGTAATATATGAAATAAAGAAAAATCTTAAATCTTCTTCTGAGAGAGATAGAAGCTTATTTGTTTTGGAATATTGAGAGGAAAATTTTGTTGTCGATTTGTTTAGATTTTACTCTTTTATATAAACATGGGAAATATGATTTGAAAAATTTAGTAAAAAATGTACAAAAAATTACTCGAGCAAGTTGTTTTATTTGGAGATTATTTGGTTTGCGCCCATTTTGTTTATTATTGCTTCTATGAATTTCTTTTTCTTCTAAATTGTTTTATAGTTAAGTGAGTGAAATGGAAACGTTTTTACGAAAATGTGAATGACTGGATATCTAATATACATTGAAGATATTATAAGGCATATTTTGTGTTTTTGATTTTATGTATTAAAAAATAATCATATATAGAAGAGATTTTGCTCTTTTGTCACTTTATCTTAACCTGTAAAATCATGGATTATTCAACATCTAGAAAAAGTATGATACATTTTGTTTTTGTATAAAACTTAGTCTTACTCGTCATTTTTATTATATTTCAGTATTGTTTTTTTCTATTTGTAGATATAATACTATTGTTGTATTTTCATGTATTGGTCATGAATTCACCAATAAATATATCTTAAAACACAGTATTTTTATTATTCATTATGTGCAAAGCAATTAAGATTTTATTCGCTTTAACGTGTATTTTGCAGTCTGATAGCCAATTGGCTAGAGCTATGGCCTTTTGTACCACGGGCTTCAGATTCTAATCCTGGCGATGGCATGGATCTTTGTGAGTGATTCGGAATCCACGTTAAATTGTAGGTCCGGTCTTTAGCCTTAAGTGTGCACAAAATGACCGTAGAGCGACATACAAAACCAAATCAACGTGTATCTTAATTATGTCAAATTTCGAATCGAACTTTCGATTTTTTTTTTTTTTTTTTTTTTTGTAAGGTAAAGAGTTACAATTGTATCATTTAATTAAAAAACGATGTAATACCTTTCAATTATCTTCTACTTTTTTAGCTGTGATAATAAGAATGCCTAGAATTCCTGAAATGCCCACTGCGAATGTAATGGTATGTTTTTTTCTTATACGGGGGGAACTGACCATGGGGGGTCACAACCTCTTTCAAGTGACTGTGTTGGAATTCTGTTTTGGTGTAGCGTCGAGTTTCAGCTGGGGTGGTTCTACCCTTCTAGGCTCCTTACTGACTAGGGGGTAGGGGGAAACAATTCTTCCACCACCCCGCATGAGGGGCAAAAGCAGTCTTTTGACCATAGGTTTTACAACTGTAAAATAAAAGCTTTGTGGTACTTTGGTTGGTTGTTCCATGCTGTGGCCTATTCATGGAAATTGACAGGTGTGAAGTGGAAATGGTATGAAAGAGTGTAGCTGAGCGACATTTGATGATGTTGAGGAGAGAGAGAAAAAAATTGCCCCTGGATATTGGGTGGAAAGGTATTTGCTGGAGATCGGCATGTAAGTCTATGGGTTTGGTGAGGGAGAAAGAAAAAAAGTGCTTGTAACTTCGAGTGCGGAAAATCGGAACATGACACCAACTTGACTTGTAGTTGATGGTTGTCAATCAGTATTACTGAATCATGGGCCTTGCGTTCCTGAAAGAAGTATCGACTCCATTTTGAAGGCGTATATTGATACTGTTTGTTTAAACTTTTATTTATGTGCTGTAAACAAACATTATTATTAATAGTTTGTTTAATTTTTGAATTTATATGAGATTAATATCAATAATTCTATTTTCAGTCGTGTTTCAGTTTTATTTGACTGATTCCGTATTTTTCTTTTTAAAGCACTATTGTGTCTCATTGGTTTCAGACCTAACATTTCATAAAGACTTAGACACAATAAGAATTTGATATAATTTTATCTACTACTATACCACACCACATCACATCACATCATATCACTGTGCTTATAGATGAGTTGCCCCTTTACAGTTTGGGAATGACGTGGGTGAGAAGTCTGATTGGGCTCCGTGATGCTCTACGGTCATACGAGACCGGGATCTACGGCTTAAAGTGGATTCGAACCACTACAAACATCCATGGCACCTGCCGAGACTCGAATCAAAACCTATGGCACCGAGTGCCATAGCACTAGACATTCGGCCGTTCAGGCCCCAATATAATTTCATCAGATATTATCTATCAAATAAAGATAATTTTGTGTTCCAAGTAATTACATACTGTTTTTACAGACCGAAATTTTTCCTGAAAACAGATGCGCCTTTTACATAAACAATCTCAAATAAATATTCTTCATATTCTCTATTTATTTATTAATTTACTGTTTATTGGAAAATTGTTTTGGATGTACCGATCTTAAACGTATGTGATGATAGGAAAGCAGAAGTGTTATGTTTATATATACATTATAGGCATTTCGATACTTAGTGTTCATTCTCAGTGATTTCTATGCTGTCCTCGTGACCCACCCTGAAAATCGTCTGGTACTTTTCCTGGAATTTCGTCTATCTGAAGAGGATTCATATTCCCAACGGAATCCCAGACCCTTCGCACCTCGACTCGTTCTCGTTGAGTTACATTGCTTCTTTTTCGTTTCTTTTTTTTTTTTTTCCTTCTCTTCCACCCTACTGATTTGGAAGTTCGGAAAACCCCTTCCAATGCTTCTATTTTTTTTTTTTTTTTTTTTTTTTTCCTTTTCCTTGTGCTCTTTTCTGGCAAGCTTTCTTATCGGTGGTGTTGATGGAACAACGCCACGGGCCGGAAATGGGTTTTTCTTCCCGGATCCCTCCCTTACACCTACTCCATCCCCCTTCTTGCTTTTTCTGGGTGTTGCTGACGTCGATAACGCACAGTTGCTCTTTCTGCCCGAAAATACTCGATTTTTTATTTATTTATGTGGATATACTATACAGCACGAATAAGCTTATTCTGTGGGGGTCTCTGTTTTTAGATTAAAAGTAAAGGGGCTAATAGTGCCTCGGTATTAAGGGGGTAGTAGGAATGTCGTAAGTTGCGTGTGAAGGGTGTAGGGGGTAGGTGGGTGTGGGGCTGAAGTGAGTGTGAATATGTCGTTACCGTATATTGGTTTTGGAGAGTTGGGGCTGAGGTTTTAGATGTCGCAATGCAGGTTTCAAAAGCTACTTGTAACAAAAACTGCCATCTCTTCGGCTTACGTGTTGAAAATTTCTCAGTGAATCACTGTAATGGCTTTCTTTTTAAAGCTTATTTTTCATATTTGCCATGCATCAATTCTCTGTATCTCGTGGGATTTATTGTATTTTTGTATATCATTGCTCAAATTCATGTACTGGTAGTAATGTGTAATGTCTAAGGCTTGTCAGCATTTGCAATATCAATACATGTATGAATGTATTGATATTGCAAATGCTAGTGCGTATTGGCAGATTACATTAGTGTTGCAAATGGGTTAAATGAAACAGTTTATAAATAGATAGGGGCTATTTTATTTTTTAAGAATACAACGGAAATTTAGAATGTATAGTGATTTTATATCAGAATCAAATTAATGCTACTCATTTTTTAAGTTTTTTTTTCTTCATACATACGTATAGATATTTGTTAACAATGTGCAGGGGTAAAAATTAAACTGTTTTCAGTAATCAAAATATAGTATGAAATGATAAGTTTATTCGTAAAAGTTTTTAAAATTCTATTCCGAACAGTTTAAAATCACAGTTTGACAAGATTGTTTTTGGGAAACACAAATATTCCACAAATTCATGTATTGGTAGTTCTATGCAACAACTGAGTAAACTAAGACTAGGTTAGCATTTGCAATATTAATACATGCATGAATGTATTGATATTGCATATGGGCAGAAGATATGAATAGATTATTGCAAGTAATACGTTGAAGATAATTGTAAGCAAATGAATCAGTAATTAAAATCGAAATAAAAATAGTAAAACTACTAGAAATACTGAATTTTTCTGTACAACTTTTTCATTCTCATGGACACTTAAGTTAGGTTACAGTTGTAAACTTATAATCCTTTTCTTACAGGTTTCTTTTTTTTTAAAAGTTCGTGTGACCAGGTCAAAACATTTAGTTAATATGACAGACAATTAATATATTTGATAAATTATTAAACTTAAATGAAAACGGTGAAGTGATATTACATCTTTTGAATATAAAAATATGCCAAAGTTGAAAAAGGTTAATCAACATTGCGTGTGAATCCCAATTGCGGATTCGCAATAAATGTATTACGAGTGCAGAAATCAATATGTTTTAAAGCTTTTCTTGCTGTGAATGCCATTAATTTTCTTACATAAAGTCAAAACAAAGGTTAATATTACCAAGTAATTGCTCACTGCTTTTCCATCAACTTCATTTTATTCAGCCGACATAATTGCAAACTGCAGTAATGACTGTTTGACAAGTTACCATCTATGACTTGTAATTTAGGCTTCTTTTTCTGAAGATGTTAATAATATCTGCAGAGAGAGGGATACCAATTTTTCCTCCCCTTTTTCGTTGTGGACCAAGGTATATAGCCCGAAGGGGTCATATTATCCGAACGACTTTTGGTGGGAAAGTTGGCCATTATAGCCCCTCATTTTTTTGGTGGGAGGGGGAGAAGTACAAAAGGGGCCAAAAGCGGGAACTGAAATTTTTACTTTTATTTTTTTTTTTTTTTCCATTTCGGTTTTGGAATAACCTGACCTCCCAGCAGGAGTCACCCATGTCCAGGCCACTCTAAGCCGTTCAGAGGTTTTGAGGTCTTTGCGTTTTCTTTTGTGTACCTGTTTTGATAGAAAGCGTTCTGACGCCCGAAACGTAATATGCGTGTACTTTTTGTCTAGACAATGTCGTTATTTATGTCAAATTTACAAGAGCCTTTTGCAGTATTTGACAGAGGTCAACAATACTAAAGTTTTCAAACAAATACAATGATAAAATTTATTATAGGAAAGGGCTACTTGTTCCTCAATCATTATGTTTGTAAGTTCAGCGAGAAATAGTACTGTTTCCATTTTAAAATATTTTTTTAAAATTAATTATAATCACATTAATTTGATCAATCACATTAAATATATATTTTTTAAAATAGATATAAAGTAACATTATTCTCGTTTGGCCAGACAAACAAAATTGTGTTGTGACTAAGCTTTGTTTGGTTTGTCGTTGTACGGTCATTTTTTGCACACTTTTAGCACACTGGGACCTACGGCTTAATGTGCATTTCATGCCACAAACAGGCTTTAGGTTCGAATCCTGGGTGACAAAGGCCAGAGAGTTAGCCAATTGACCATCTTCCCGTTAAAAATAGACTAAAGATCAACAATATTAGTTACAAAGTATAAAAAAAAAATCGTATGACAAAAACATTACGGATATTTGATCAACCAAATTAAAATTTAATTAAGATGTAAGATTCTGTTGATTGTTAGATTATGATAAATATTTAAATAAATGTACCTGTAATTTTTATTTTCCACCATTTCCATTTTCCCTCCGTTTAATGTTATAAATTGCTGATTTGTATGCTCATGTTTTGATTCACAATTTAAAAATAAATTACGAGGATTGTGCTTAAAATGAAGTATTTCAAGTAAGTTTAATAAATTAACACTGTAATTGAATTTCTTATTTAGCTGACTTGAATATGACATATCTGTAGGAAAATATAAAATATTTGTTGGATGAGTTCATCATCCTTTCCAAATGAAATAAAATAAAATTTGTTATATTAAATGATTATGTACTTCTTTTTTAAATAATACATCAATTATAAATGAGAACGTGAGGAATAAATACTTTCAAAACATCATTTACTCGTAGCTGAATAGCAGATGAATGCTCACTCCATAAATCTTCTTTTGAAAAATCCAAGTTTCAAAATGAATATTAACGTGTCATTTGTAAACGATTAAAAAATATCATATCCCAAAATAGATGGTTAGAATAATGAAAAACCAGAAAGAGAAAACGGATAGTTCCGGCCAAAAAGCTATGTATGTACCAAGGCGCGGAAAACGGTCTTAAAAACTCGCCAAAACAACTTTATTACGTGCACAACTCTTTTATTTTTTTTGTTATTTATTTCAGCAGAAATGAAACAAAAATAAAATAAAGTGTTAAATGATTATGTACTTAGGGGCCTGAATGGCCGAGTGGCTAGCTCTCTGGCGCTCGGTACCACATGTTTCGGGTTCAAGTCCCGGCGGTGCCATGGATGTTTGTAGTGGTTCGGAATCCACTTTAAACCGTAGGTCCCCGTCCTATAGGATCGTAGAGCATTGCGGGGCATTGTTACTCCGCGTCCGTGGCTTATCTTAAAGTTACACGCGCCCCCTGAGTAATGCAAAGTGAGTAACGTCTGTGCAGCGCTTGCCTTAAAGCATCCAAGACCAAGTGTCTTAAGTGTTTGCCAGCTGCATTAGAAAAAAAAATGATTATGTACTTTAAAAAAAAAAAATTATACATCAATTATACATGAGAACGTGAAAAGTAAATAATTTTTTATTTATTTTCATCGTTGAATCTTAGCCTCTTAATGCTCGTCTCCATAAATCTTCTTTTATAATAAATACGCGTTTCAAAAGGAATAATGTCATTTGTAAACGATTAAAAATATCATATCTCAAAAATAGATGGTTAGAATAATGAAAAGCCATGAAGAGAAAACGGATAGTTCCGGCCAACGGCGCAGGAAAACAGTCTTTAAAAACTCGCCAAAACAACTTTATTACGCGCGTACAACGTTTTTTTTATTTATTAAAAAATAATAAATAAAAAACATCATTTTCAGAAAGGAAACAAAAATATATTTTGATGATTATGTATTTTTAAAAAATAGCCAGTTATAAATGAGAACGTGAGGAATAAATACTAAATACTTAAAAACGAATCAATTTTCATTTATTTTTATCGTTGAAAATACTTTCAAAACATCATTTACTCATAGCTGAGTAGCAGTTGAATCTTGAAGCCTCTTAATCTAGCTCTCTTAATGTTCACACCATAAATCTCCTTTTGTAATAAATGCTAGTTTCAAAATGAATATTAACGTGTCATTTGGAAACGATTAAAAAATATATCTCAAAAATAGATGGTTAGAATAATGAAAAGCCAGGAAGAGAAAACGGATAGTTCCGGCCAAAGCTGTGCTAGCGCGGAAAACGGTCTTTAAAAACTCGCCAAAACAACTTTATTACGCGCGCACAACTCTTTTATTTATTTATTTATTAAAAAAATAATAATAAATAAAAAATAAAAAAACATCATCGGCAGAAATGATAAACGGGGCGACGCCTTCGCTGATCAATTGATTTTTCACCTTCGCTATTAATTTTCCGAGCGTATTTATTATCCCTTTCTTCCCCTACTTTTTTTTTTTTTTTTTTTTTTTACCAGAAGTGCTGTGGCGATCGTAAATAAAGCATGCCACTCCAAGTACAAAAAAATAAAAAAATCCTAGGGAGGGGGATAAAAAAAAGTAGGGAAAAAATACTAATGCGGGATACGGGTGCAAGTGCTGAGGGGGAAAAAAAACGCCAGAAAAAATCCCTTTTTATCTTGTAATTTATCTTAGCCAAGCATTTGGTAATAAAATACGTGCCATACAGCATATAATTAGTGGATACATTTATCGCTACCATGCCGACAACAATCGTGATAAAAAAGGGGGGTGAACGCGAGTAAGGGGTGACCAAATTACAATGCACTTATTTCGTCATAATAATGATCCTATTCTGATGGAAACATATCTCTATCTGTCTTCACCACTGTGAATGATAAAATCCATCTGGTTTCTAAAATCATTAATCTTTTGGTGTGGTGGCGAAGGCGCGCAATCTCGTCTGCGTTCTATTTATTATGGCGGGGAAAATGCACGCCCTCTTCACTCTCTTGTGGGGCTTTTTATATACACCATTCATGAGTGATTCTCACCCCCTACCCACCCCTACCTTCTCTCCAGTCTTTTAAAAAAGCAGTATATTTTCGTTTTTCTATGTTAGTTTTGATGAAGTCATGGTTGGCCGCTGAACCTGAGGTATTGTTTGTTTGGGTTTTTTTTTTTTTTTTATTTCGAATCGTTTGGTGTGAATGAGGTATTTATTTTATTATTGGTTGGCAACTTGGTTTGTGTGCCTTCTTTTCTTTGTTTATTTCTTTTTGAAATGGGTTCAATTTCGTGTTCATTTGTTCTTTTTAATTTAATACAGTTGAATGATAACTGCAATGGATAAAATAAATAGTATACTTTTTTTTTTTTCTCGACTATTTATTTTTGCACAATTAATTGTAGCATATTTATATTTTTTTTATACTTATGGTTAAGTAATGTGATTGTTTAAATTTTATGAAAATTCGAAAAATAGTTTTTTAAAAATTCTAAAAATTAAATTAACTGAAAAATTTAAATGATATTCTTTTTTTTTTTTTTTTTTAGATTAAAAGTGCATTTTTATTTCATAAACCAAAATATATAAACTAATATAAAAAGTTAAAAACTTACAAATAAAAAAAAAATTGCAGAAATTTAAACAATTTCAAAATGTAAAATCATATCAATTTTAAAGGGAAAAGGGCGCAAAGACTTTTTTTATACATCTTTATGTTAAGTTCATATTTAAAAAAGTCATACTGAAAATTATTATAAAAAAAAAAAAGCATTTATAACATTCTGGGAAATCTTTGAAGTGATAACATCATAAAATTCATTGATTTTCTATGTTTCAAGATTTCACTTTAAATGATTTCGTTACCAGATGATTTTCACTTTACCAAAAGTTTTATTTTTAATATTGTATAAAAGTTCTGCAAAAAAGTTTTGTCCAATAGCTGTACTTTTTAATGCATATTGTTGTAGTATCACTGCAAATCGTGTTGTGATTTAAAAGAAAAAAAAAATAAATAAATAAGTCATATAATCTCAATTTATTTGATTGACATGCTAATTTTTATTCATGCATTAAAACCAAAAGATGGAACTTTTTAAAATTCAAATAATTTCAAAATGTAAATTAAATAATTTGAATTCAAAATCATTTTTCATTTTGCGCAAAGATGCGCAAAATGTTTTAGTGCAGAGATAGTATCATGTTTAGTATCTGCCAATGTTAATAATTAATAGCTTTAGCATTAAAATAAATCATAAAATAATAATTTGCTTAATTGTAAGCAGTTAGACAAATAGTAATTTGTAAACGAAAGTCAATCTTGTAATGTATCAGTAGTTGGTTTAAAATATTAACTAATTTAACCGTAAGGTAACTACAGAATTATGCAAAGATTTAATAAATTATATCCGACATTAAAAAAAAAAACATACATGAGTAATAAAATTGAATGTCTAAATATTAAATGCCCGACAAGAACCATGCAGTTGGAGATTTCAGTTTAAAAACGTCGTGTCATGTGGCACCTACAAGTCTATTCTTGGATGAATAACTTATCTTATTTTAATAAAAAAAAAAATATATAAATAATAAAATCTTAAAATAACAGACTCTTAAAAAAAAAAAGTCACTTTGTGGTCGTTCCCCTGACTACACCTTTTTGCACGGGCTTTATTTTACAAGGCAAATTGATGACTTAATGGTAGCGAATCGTGTGTCGGGGGTTCGCCCCTCCGCGTCACACGCCTCCCTCTCATTGGTCAAAAGCGCGATGTTATCAAGTTTATGCTCTGATGGACGCGGGTGAGGGATGGACGCTTTATGATAATTTTGCCCTGGAATCTCACTCTGTGGACCCCCCTTCCCCCACCCCTACGGGCCACAGCCGGCTGAGCAAGTAGGTACGTCACAGCGTCGAGTTGTGTGACGATCTCTGTGCACAGTCACAATCCGCAGTCGGACGTCCGAGGTGGTAGGTTGTGTGACGAAACCAGAAAGGGCACCAGTTTTAAGTCTCGTTTCGTCTTGGCTCTCACCAAGACCATTTTAGTACATGGTATAGTTATGGAATCGTGAACTGAATAAATATCATTTTGGTTTTAGTTTAATGGCTTCTTTTAAGAGGACAGTTGCTATGGCGTTTGTTTCTTCATCAAATGCATGTATAAGAAGGAATTTATTATACCTTTTTGAAATCCAAATCCGGGGTTCATTTAATTTTTTTTTTAAATTCAATATCAAATGGGATACATATAATCATATTTATTTATTTTTTTTTTTATTTTTTGGTGTGTTTAATACAATGGTTTTGTAAAAGTATGTAGTACTAAAGAATAATGCAGACGTGAAGTTGTTCCAAATAATTCTGAAAATTTGATGCTACTGGTTCTTAAAATTTAATGTTGCCTATTCGGAAATGATCTTTTTCGAAAATGTTTTACTTTTCCATCTCTGAAATATAGCATTAATTTGTACTTTATGTATATTAAAATATATATTGATGTTGTGTATTTCCTGAAGAATTCAAGAAAATCAAATATCTTGGTGCTCCCGAATAATATTGGCTAATATACGGCTGATGTAGGGGCCTGAAAGCCGATTGACTAACGCTCTGGCTTTCAGTTTGTAGTGGTTCGGAATCCACTTTAAACCGTATGTCCCGACTAACATGGCTGCGGAGCGTTGAACTTACAGCTGACAACCCTACTCATTAAAAAGAAAACATCCCCTGTCTCGAAATTTGTCAGAAGGCCTTGACCCACCAGAGGCTGTCCTATTGAAGAAGAATATACCAGTTTACAGTCCCATTTGATTCTGACGAATTGATATTATCGTTCTTGGCCCACCATGGAGCTGTTGCGGCGATGATGATGAATATATTGATGTGTTTTTAAGTGTATATTTAGTTCAAGAAGAGTTTCTTTGGAAGTTTTTACAATACAGAAAATCTCATGTGTAGTCCCAATAATTGTACAAGAAATAATACAAAAATAATAATAATTGTAGCTTCAATTAATGACAATACAAAATAAGTTTTAATTCTGCTTTTTACATATAGTTTCGCTTACATGTTGCGATAAAATAACCAACCTACTCTGCAAATTATGTATAGGGCAATTGCAAGGAAAGTAGTCAATTCCAAAATACTGTGTCTCCATATGTTGTTGGAAAATACTTAAAATGCATTTTTAACAGACAAATTGCCCGTGTATTAGTTGTGCGTTATATTTACCTACCATTTCAACTTTTAAATTTAACTACACAAGCAACGTGTTATTCTTATTTTCAATTACACATTTAGAAAACCACAGTTACTGCTGCGAAGTTTCAAATATTATAAAAATGTCACTTTTCATCCTCAAACTATCTTATAAATAAGATCCACCCTCTCCAAGAGAGTTGTTTTTCTCCATCCAGATTTCAGTGTTATTTGTTTCATCCCAACATATCCCCCGCCCATTACTTGCCAAAACAAATAGCGAATTTGCAATTTTCAATCCATCCATTTTTTTCTCCGTCGAAGAGTTCGAGAGTCCCGCCGAAGCTAGGTCCCGGTCTAATATGACTACAAAGCGTTAGGCGTAGAGCTGAAAACTCTACCCCATAAAAACAAAACTTCTCCTGTCTTGGAATCTGCCAGTAGGCAGGCGGGCTTGGCCCACCATGGGGCTGTTGTGCCAATGATAATAATGATGATGAATATATTGATGCGTTTTTAAGTGTATATTTAATGAAGGATCGGTTTCCTTGGAAATATTTACAATACAGAAAATCTCATGTGCAGTTCCAAAAATTTCAGTATTATTAATAATTATACAAAAAAATAATAATAGTTTCAATTAATGCCAGTATAAAATAAGCTTTATTTTTGATTTTTACATAATTTTGCTTAGAAGTTGCGGTAAAATAGCCAACCTATTCTGCAAATAATGTCTAGGACAATTGAAAGCAAGGAACTTATTTCAAAAATACTTAGTCTCCATATGTTGTCGGAAAATACTAAACGTATTTTTAACAGACAAATTGCTCGTGTATTAGTTCTGTGTTAAATTTAAAAGTTGAAATGGTAGGTAAATATAACTACACAAGCAACGTGTTTTTCTTATTCCGATTACACATTTAGAAAAACCACGAGTACTGCTGCGAAGTTTTAAATATTATAAAAATGTCACTTTTAATCCTCCAACTATCTTATAAATAAATCCACCTCTGTCTCTCTCTCCCAGAGAGTTGTTTTTCTCCATCCAGATTTCAGTGTTATCTGTTTCATCCCAACACATCCCCCGCCCATTACTCGCCAAAACAAATAGCGAATTTGCGATTTTTTCAATCCATCCACTTCATCTCCCGGAGGAAGATTTACACAGGATGATCTTTCAACTGGGGAGTAAAGAAGCAGTGATGGAAGGGGGTGTGCTCCACCCCACCATCCTCCGCAAACTTTCCATTATTTCTGTGAGGATTACTCCGTCGTCTTTTTAATGCCTCATAAAAATGACGATTAATGTCGGAAGGATGTCGCACGGAAACCGTAACCTGTATCGTAAATTTCTAGGGGGTTCGCTCGCCTTTTTCGCCACCTGTCTTCAGCCTTTATCCTCAAAATCAACAACTCCAGAAATGAAGCCACCATTGGAGAAAGACGCACCGGATAAACTTGTACCTATTCTTTCCTCCACCAAGATACAGAGAGAGAGCATGGCAGCAGTTTTCTGTTTCTTTATTACTTAAGTCTTCTGTCTTCCCTTTTCCGTTTTTGAAGGGTGCAAAATATTTTGGAACTTTTTTTTTCTTTCTTTTTTCGCTGCTTTGGTTTATTGATGAGATTTTCAACGCCGTTCTCTTACTCATCCTGTCTTAGCCTTTGGCTCAGAATTATGTTATAAGTAACCACGTCTATTTTTAAAAAGAGAAGATCTTCTTCTCTCTCTTTCTCGCTCGTTGGTAGCCCTGCAAGTTAGATTAACGTGTGAGAAATGCGGTTTTTAAATATCTTGAGCCCTCTTTATGTGCCACGGCTTTGTGAAAATGTTGAAACTCCAGACTCGGATGGGGACATTTATTTCACGGGTGGAATGGTTTATTGGTAGCGCCACACTCTGTGCCAATTTCCGCACTCTTTGACGTTCTGGTTTAATCATTCATTCCGAGCACTCTTTGCGAGCAGTTTTTGCTTGTCATTGGATCTATAAAGGTTTTCCTTAGTAAAAAAAATAATAATACAACCTAAGTAAATATACATAAATTTTTCACACTGACTTTACTTTTGGGGAGAAAAAGAACAAAATCAGTGATTTTAAATTGCAATAATACTGCTTAGAATATTTCCCACTGTATAATAGTTCAAACTTTTAATTTTTGTAACACTGTTTAGACACGCCATTTATGAAAATTATATAATGATTATACATTTTTCTTGAAATTTTTCATTTTTATTGGAAAAATATATTATGATCTGTACTGAAGTCGGCTCGAATCAAGACACATCATAATATAACATAAGTCCTCCATAAATGTTTGTTGAATTTCTATTTCTTATCGCTGCTTTTTCCTCACAATGCGTATATGTAAAAAAATGTGGTGTATGGTATGGTGTGTGTGTGTGTATATAATGACATTTAAAGATATAGAGTTGGCTTCCGGTTGTTGGAAAAACCCAATAAAAAATGAAAATGCCTGATTATTCATAAGTAAAAATCTACACTTACGTATTACCTAATTAATTTAAATATTTTCCCAAATAAAAAGTATAAGTAAGAAACTGTTTTAGTAGTTATGACCATTAATGATTTATGGATTAAGGAAGACTCGATTGCATTGTAAGGTTTTAGTTTCATTTCACTTAAAATTTTAACAACCATACGATTTCAGTGAGAATAAATGTTACGCGGATTTTAATGCTCTTTTTATGACTTTTTGGTAACCATTTCAGCTTATCAACGAGGTGGAATTTTTTACTTCTTTTCTGGTCACGTTTCTCGTGGTGAAATCATGATATCTCCGTCGCGTATTGGTTTATGGTTTTGGAGCAACTCGGAATCGTAATTTGTTTCGAGTTTCAAAATCATTGTAAACTTAATTGTGTTTGAATATAATTAAAAGACTGGCTTTTCTAGTCATTTCCAGTTGTCGAAACATAGAAATAATGTGAAGGTGCTGATTATGTATTTGAAACTTTTTCAATTGGTGAAAATAATTTTTAAATTTATATTTTGAAAAACGTGCTCACTTCTTGCAATGAATAATTAAAATTTGTTCACGTGCTTTGTATTGTATCAGTTTAAATAAACCAGTTTAAATAGTGCCAAATCAATTTTCACATAGATTTATTGACAGTGATAATAGAATCGCTTATTGATGTTCAAAGTATTTCGATCGTTAATATGTTAGTAATTTTTATTACTGATTTGATACCTTTTGAAGAAATGTGAAGAGTCTAATCTAATTAATATTGACTAACTACATACACATATAATGTAATAAATTAATTATTTTTAACTTCATTTCTAATTATTTAATGGAACAACTCCTATTTTTTAGGGAGAATATAAGTATCATTCCTTTTAAATCCCTTATTATTAATATTCTTATTTTTAAAGGACTGGTTTGGTTTGTTGCTCTACAGTCATTTTGTGTTCACTTTGGGCTAATTAGACCTGGACCTACAGTTTAGCATGGATTCTAAATCATTAACAAACATTCATGCCACCGGGAGGATTCTAACTTTTGAAGCCTATGGTAGCAGTCAAATAGCCATATGTCGCTTTTTAAAGGGCTGGAATAATTCCTATTTTTAATAAATATTTTAGAAGTAAAAATGACTACCAAAAGGTAGCTACGCTTTTAGCTATAAATAAATGTTATTTTGTAAAGGTCCATATAAATATTAACACAGTAATGGGGTAACAAATGTAAACAAACATACAATAAATTGGGATTTTTGAATACATTATTTGGTCCACAGTTTGTTCAAAATATTAATGACTAAATAAACGTATATGTATTTTTATCTGCTTGATTTTAATATTTTCTATCAATTTGTACAATAATTTGTTGTATGAGTTATCTAGATGACAAACTTTTTTTGTTTCCTAAAATTCCGAATTTTCTAACGATTATAATTTACCGATGATATTCAATTCCTGTCCAATATGAGGACTTGTCTATCATTGCCAAATCTCCTATCAATCCCATCTTGTACCATCTGGTCCAGGTGCGATATCATTCCCGCAGACTTGGCCAGGCTGTAACGATACTACCAGTATTCAAAAGGCTTTCCCTACTGCTGCTTTTATTCGAGATAACTACCCCACCTAACTTCCTTTTATCCTGGCTCCTACTTTTGTTACGTTCACCCCCTCCTACACCATTTTTTTTTCCTTCTTCCCTTACTTCAGGGTGAGCAAACCTATGCAAATTATCGCCATTCAAAGCACTGCGGGGTACCTTGATTTCTGGGTGCCGCACGTGAAAAAAGGTACTGAATGGTATCAAAAGAACAACTCGGTCATTTTTTGCGAGCCGGCTCTCTTCTTGGACTAGCAGAAAGGGCGGGAAAAAAAGGGGGAGGGGGGCAAGGGAATGGTTAAGGGTTCTTGTTAGGAGGTTCAGAGTTTGTGAATGTGGTATCTGTTTTTCTGCGTCGATGAACCTTTTTTTCGCTGTGTCATCGGTTGTACATTTAAAAAGTTTCATTGTTGAAACCAATGATTTTTTTTAATATTTATAACAGAGGGGGAATGCCAGGGTTTGATTCGGGATTTGTCATTTGCTTTTGCTGAAGCTTGCGATTTATTATTATTATTATTTTTAAAGATTTATTGTGAATAATTATCATTCGTTTTTTTGTGTAGGAAATTCAATGAGTTTTATTGAATGCTTTTATTGTGACAAATAATCTTAACAGATACAACGAAATTGTGTTTGGCTTACATCTGAAATATAGAATAAATCTAAATGATTACTCAATTTCATTAGAATTATTGATAATGAAATGACAAGCACAATTGTTTTATTTTATTTATTTATCACAGCAAAGATTTTGTCGTTTACATACGGGTAAATTGACTTGAAACTTCTATACGCAATACAATTCTAATAGATTGAAAGAAAAATATTTCTGAATTGTTCAGAATTCAAAATGATTATTCTAAACATTAAACGTATAAGCAAAGATTAATACGAATGTGCATACCGCTTTTATTCTATAAAAGTGGAAACGTTTTAAGGAAAATTTAATCGGAAACGGCACCTTCAAAGTAATAAAAATAAAATAATAAAAATAAAATAAAAATAAATAAATAAACTGATTATCAGTTAAAAATTTAAGAGACATGCCACAAATGCTATCACAAATTATAGTAATATTATTGTGATGGCATTATAATGAAAAGACAGTTTTCATTATAAGTATTTGTAAAGATTGCATAAATTCATAACTCATTTTATCTTTCATGTTTTTTACTCATATCTTTTTAAAAATTAGTAATAAGGCAAAAAAATCAGTATATTTCATAGTTGTGATAGAAAACTTTTGCTTCTTTTTTTTATATACAATGAATATAATTTACATCGTTTTCTTATGATACTGTTAAAAATAATAAATAGAGTTTAAAATACAGTATCGCAATGATTGAAAGTTTCATGATCTTGAAAGTGCAACGTCTTCCTAATAACGTATTATTGTATCGTATTTTGAGTGCTTAAAATTTTTTTTTCTTGTCGTTGTCTTTCATATTCATTTTGTTGAGTTAAAATTCCTAATATAGATACATCCTATGAATTTCATTTTCTCAAATTTCAAAAATCACTTTAAACGATTGGGCTTCGATTTTTACATAATACGAAATTGATGTCTATCCTTTTAGGGAAAAATTTACAAAAACGAGAGTTAATAAAGTTATACAATTCGCATTTCATTTCATTTTCAAGTTTCAAGCCAATTTTTCAAAATATTCGTGTGTGTCCGTTGTTGGAAGTTTCTAGGTGTGAGGCCATGCTGTGGTACTACCCACCAAGAGTGATGTTCTATTGTTAAAAAGGGGACTAGCTTCCACAATAGGCCTTTTGTGTCGATTTGTAAGGGATGCTTCACAATGACAGTTGACCCCACCTGTCTAGAAAATTCTGTAATGACACGTCTTGGCTTGTTTTTAAGGAAAGATTGAGTCGTTACCTCCTCATATTTTGTATACACTTTCGTAAATTCCAATAACTATGTATATCCATAGATTCACTTCTTTTTGATAGAAATAGGAAATAATTTTGAAAATATATTCAAAAGTATAACAATTATTGAAGTTATTCAGATCTTCGAATTTGCAGCTGAATTTTTCAGAACATTCGTGTATGTTCCATAGTTTCGAAAGGGGGAGATTTCGAGGCGTGAGATTGTCATGCTTGTACAGCCACACACAATGAATGGCATTCCATTGCAAAGTTGTTACTAGCTTTCAACAAAAGTCTTTTTGTGTCTATATGTAAGGGACGCTCTTCAACGGGTTGCTTACCCCATCTTATTATATTCTTATCTGTCATATTGTACATTTTACTTATTGATCATTGTGCTTTTTATACTTTACAAGAGATTTTCATTCGCAGATTCCGCCCTCATTTACAAAGAGATCTTCATTTTATATATCCATCACTGATTTGAATAACGACCAGAATGTCAAAATATATATTATGTATCTCTATGGAAGAAGTTTTCGTTATTGATATGTTTTTACCTCACTCAGAAAGGATTGAGTAGTTACCGCCTCATGCTTTTTGTGTACTGTTCTGTAAATTCCTATGTCAAATCAGAGATTGATATTCAAAACCATTGAATTATACCAATTTCCAATATTCCTTAGAAAGGTCTTGTAATTGCAAAGTAGAAAATGGAGGGAAATAAGGAAATTTGACATTCTAAAATGATGCATCTGTTATAATGTGTATAGATAGGTAGATTGTTAGGTATTTTATATATACCTATAGCGCACAATTGTTATACCTTGCTCTTTGTTGCGAATTGTAATACATTCATATAACAATGTGATACAGGAATGTGAAGATCCTGTATTCAGAATTAAATTAATCTCGAGCCTTGCACATTTGCATATTAATGAGACATGATTGGGTGTAGTACGTGATGTAAATTTCAAGAATTAGAAAAAAAAAATTTCATTGAACATAATAAATTGTGACTATGATGTAAATTAAATGCTGTTAAACTAGTTTTTATTATTGTTATTGGTGCTGTTTCCAAAGAACAAAATTGTCTTCGAATAAAAAAAAATTTCTTTACTAGTATTTTTTTGTGGAAAGTTGTGATATTCTCGGCCTTATATTTTTAAATATTTATTTCATTTTCGTGAATTCAAGATTAATTGTGATTGCATTTTCTTTCGACTCATTTTTTTAATGTGCTTTCACTAAATCCACTGAATTTACATTTTTAATGTTATGAAAAAATAAGAACCATTATTATAGATGTACATCAATATGACAAATATTTGACGGTTAAATATCTATATCTTAAAATCCCACCGGAGTGTTCCTGTGGGCTTGAACCGCCTCAACAATAGTTATTTGTCAGCCATAATACCCAATTGTGCGTCTTTGAAAGGAAGTCGTTGGTGTATGGAAAAAGTCAACAAGTTTGTTGGTGCAGTTGTCCGTCCATCTGTCAGGTTGTGGGGCCAAACAGGCTCTATTCCATTTCTGGTCTTCATGTCCAGCTTTGTAATTATACCATTGCAAATAATTCTTAAGTTTTAAATTTAAGATCAAATAGTTTATTTCTTTCGAAGTGGATTATTTTTTAGGTACAATATTATGTATTGTAACACTTACAAGTAATTTTTTAATACATACTATTCACATACGACTTTTCAACTATTTCAATCAAGAAATTTGAAAAATAATGTTTAATTAATTCTTATTACAAATCGTAACATTATTTTTTTCTATAAATCAGAATTCGGTATCTTTATGAAACTCTTTAAATAACTTTTTTTCTATTTGAACGAATATAGCAATCCTGTAATTCGGACTTGTCAATAAATATTGGACATGAACAGCTAAATTAATTTTTTTTTCCTGTGAAGATAAAAATAGATGCTAATAATTTCTTTTATTCATTGTGTGCCAAAAATAATTTATTTCTTATAGTAGAACATCTGGAAAAAAAAAAAAAAAAAAAATGACCAAAAAATTTCAACAATCGAGGAACTATGTAATGTCATGGTCGAAATTAGAGGCTGTAAAATCATACTATTTTTCAGTATTCTTTAGAAAGAGCTTGTATTTGCAAACTAGAAAATGGGGAAAAAACAGCGAAGTTTGACGTTCTAAAATAATGTATCTATTTTGATGCTGTGTATAAGTAGATTGTTAGATATTTTATAACGTAAGGTCCAAACTAACCAAGCTGAGCTAATTGTGGAAATTTTCCATGATATTTTTCTGAATAGAATCATTACAGGAAGATGGAATATAAACTTATGATTGTAGTATACTAAACCACGTCTTAATAAGTTTTATATAAATAATAGTTACGAATAAATTGTGAGTATTATGATAAGTATCCTTCTAATAAATAAATAAATTAGAAAAAAAAATAATTCCTTAATCAAAAGTTTGTTCAAAATATTCACATGGATTAATAGTTCTTTTACCAGAACTCTATTGATCAGCTTGATCTTAATCAAGTATTCAGAGCATTTCAGAGGGGATGCAAGTTTAGGTAAAGTAAAATAAAATCATTATTTATTTGATCTTTATTTCTATCCTTTTCTTATAAAAAAATGCAATAAATTACAGAAGCATCAATCATATTTGTGATCACCAACAAATATAACAGAAGATTTCATGCCACATAACCATTGCTGTATGTTTAGTGAAACCACATCAGTTCTTTGAAATTGCAGTAGTTGTTACCAGCTGCAGCTTTATGTAAGATTATATTCTTACTATATACTGACTAATGTACGATATAGCTTTCATATTATGGGATGACTCATCAATATCATAATAGATGCCTTCTGGTTCGGAATCCACCTTAACTGTAGGTCCTGGTCTAATTAGCCCACATTGTGCTCAAAATGACTGTAGAGCGACAAACCAAATCAATATCTCGTATGTTTTATACTGAAATTTTCTAATCTATAGTCAACAAAATGACATTGCGGTTATTTCTTTTCTCGATATTTTTACGAATGTCTTATAAAATTTCATCTCATACGTTGGAATGACTGAATGAATGTAGTGAAATTTGTATTGAATAAAATAGATTACTTGTCGCTAATATATCTATAAAATACCATCTTTTAGGCAATGGGTTCAAGTGAAATAATATAGGAAGGAAATTAATTATAAACTTTTAATATTTTCCCCATCAATATTGAAGAGTATCTATACCAGTTTATAAAATAAATTAAATATGTATAGGCTAATTTTAATACATTTTATTATTATTAAATGCTAGAAAACACCATAAACACTAGATCGGGAACACTTTGGTAACGGGACAGCGAACGGAACGATTCCGTGTCGCGGTTTGTCTTCGCTTGAACGAATCATGCAAGACTCAGCCCCTTTAAGCACCATTCAACCCAAAATATAATAAATAAATACCAAAAATGCAAAACGGGGTTGAGAAAACAAACGATGGGAAGCAAAAGATGAATAAAAAAGCATCGAATCTCTTGGGGTATTTCCCCGATATTGAGGTTTGGGTTGGAGGGAAAGGCAGAAAAAAAAATACTACATGACGAATACCGATCCCCATGCGATGCGATCATGCGACCGAATTTCACGGTATAGGCCACGCTCCGCTGCCGGCTCACCCCCTCTCTCTGCAGCAGCAGCAGCATCCCTCCTTGCTCCACCCGCATCCAAAAAGATTCTCTTTTCGGCAGAGATGAGGCGCAATTTCTCGCAACGACGCACATACAAAACAGCACCCGACCCCTTCCTTATGGGGAATCCTAAGGCATTCTAAGAAGAGAGACTCAATGATAGCGGGGCACCCCCTTTCTTTGCTCTATGGGATATGTAATGTGAACGGACGCTTATGAGGCCTAGATTCAGCTCAAACTACTTCTCCATCCTCCCCCGCACCGTTCTATTTTTTTTTTTTTATTCCATATCGTTCCTTTTTCTGAGTCTTAAGCAGTCTATGAAATTCTCTGTGCCCCTTCTTGAAGTCTTTGTCTCTTGGCTTGGAAAACAAACGGAATGTGAGATTGAGATGTGGGGGTGAGGGTGTGCCAGGGGTTTGCGAGCGATAACACTGAATGTATTTATGCCCATTCCGCACTGTTTGGTTTCGGGTCGTCGGCAGCGATGTTTTGCATTCTGGATTCGGTTTAGGGAAGGGGGTGTGTGTTGGAAGGAGTAAGAATCGTTCGATGGTTTTTTTTTTCGTCTGTGATGTCTTCCGGTTGCTTGAGGGATGTTTGCGTTGGCATCGTACTACGAACTTTTTATTTTGTACAAAGATTCCATTGGTAGCCAACTCTTTATTCGTCGATATTCTGTGTCATTTTGGTGATATTTAATTATCAATTTTGTATAATTATTTCATGCATTTATTGTGATTCTAAGGTAGAGAAATGATTTTTAAAACCATCACAAAAGGAATTTTTGTTATAATCTCGTGTTGGTTGCGTAGAATAGTGAATTTTACGTTAACATACGTTTTGGTATTAATACTTAAACGATGTGATATGTTTTTAATAAAAATGGTTACTGTTATTATACAAAAATGATAGTTGTAAGCTAATTTTGAAAATGATATTTTCTAAAATATGTTGTTTTTTTTAATTTTTTTTTTTACATATCCTTCGTTTACGATTTACTATTTCAAATTTATTTAATAAAATAACTGAAGAGCAATAATATTAATTAATACGATCATTTGTTATATATTTTAGCCAATTCTATGAGACTTGCCTAAAATGCTATGAATGCTTTATTTTTATTAATTTGAGACATGTCTATTTATAGGGCATGATGGCCGAGCAATTAGCGCTCTGGTTTCGGTCTGGATCCATTTATACCTTAGGTTTCGGTCTAATATGATCGTATAACGTTGGGCGTAATGCTGACAACCCTACACCGTAAAAACAAAACATCTCTTGTCCAGAAATCTGCCAGCAGGCAGACGGCCTTGGCCGACATGGGGGCTGGTGCCCCCGATAATGATGTATATTTTATGTCATATTAATATACAGCCAAGTAAAATAATTGACGTATTAATATGCGATATTAATATAGTCATGTCTATTAAAGACATGTCATACCTTTTGGACTTGGTCTAAATGTTGCTGTCTGTCTACCAAGTGGAATAAGAAACAACACTTGCAAACAAAAATTTTAACTTCCTAGACATTTAAAAAATAAAAATATTATTAAACATTATTAATTTTAATTGCTTTTTTTTCCATAAGGCATTAACATTGTCTGACCAATGTTTATCAGGAAATGCAAAAAAATAATAAACAGTGTAATAATATAATAAAAAATGTAACATATAATTTTGATTTATTTTAGTGATAAAATTGTGTATACGTTCTTCATATTAATATTTTTAAAATTAAAAATTTATTTTTAATAATTGCATTTTAAACAGATGTAATTTTTAATTTATTTGGTAGCATTTTATATCTGATGCCTTAAACGATTAGAATAATTAAAATAAAAGAGAAATTAAAAAAACCTCTATTTATTTCCTTAAATGATTGTTTACGCTTCTGTCTCCAAAGATATTTTAAATCAAAATGAATGAATAATTTACGTTTTATTCGTATGATGAGGTTTAAATTCATCCTTCATTATCGTAACAAAACGCTTTTCGATTACTCCACCTTACCACCCTTTTCAAATCGGATCCTTTCTAATACACTCAATCTTTTTTAGATGGAAAGTAATTATTCTCACACCCAATACACCAGAGTTTCTCTCTTTAAACGAATTTAGCTTCGGTGTAATTTATTTCGTATATTAAATGTATTTCTGCGAATAAAACGTTTGACTTGAAGCTCTTAATTTCTTTCCACGGTTTTTTTTTCTTTTTCTTAATTTTTTTTTTTTTTCATTTATTTTCCTTTTCAAATCTACTAAATTAATCTTTTTCAAAAAGAAGATTTTTCCGATACAACAGGTGGTTTATTTAAAATAATTGGCGTTTATAATACAATCGCAGTTGCAGTTAGTAACAGAAAATCTTTTATGACAGGTATTTAACCTATATGGGGTGGGGGAATTCTTTTTCTAAAAATATTATTTATTTATTAGTAATTTTTTGTATGATTTTTCGGCTTGAGACAAATTACTTTCTTCCACCGGGAGAAGTTTTACCCATTACTCTGAAAATATCGGGGGGAGATAGAGTAATTCGCTTCTTTAATCTATTTCGAAGTTTTCCAGTGTGGTTCTAAAAACCGAATCATATTATTCTCTGCCAGTTTTGATTCGGCTGCAAATGTAAAATATATATTAAAGTGAATCAAAAAGGGGAAAAATTGGATGTGGGTGGGGGTGAATTGAACGGGGGTGAGTGGGGGAGGGAACCTTGGAAGATAATAAATAAATACGCTTATAATTCATTTTAGACAGCTTGAAATGTTTTCTTCTTTTCCACTCCTGGCGTCTGTTCACGAGAAATTTTCGGTAAAGGAGTGTAATTCCAACCCGTTTCGTTTAAAACGGGAATGGAAGGAAATTTTCGGCGAAGTAACGGAACACGAAAACATTTCCGGATTTTTCTCTTCGTTATATTCTTTTCCTCTCTCTCTCTCTTTATTTATCTTTTTCCTTTGTTTTCTCCATTATATATACTTTTTCTTTTCCTTCTTTTGCTTCCGCAGCTTCCTTTTATTTCTCCCAGTTGAACGTCAGTAATTTAATAACAGGAGTCACGTGATCTTCTCCGGTACGCCAAAAGGTAGAAAACCCCCGCCGTTCTTATACCTACTTTAAAAACAGAGAAAAGCCCCTTGCAAAACTTATATCTTCTTTTTTTTTTTTTCCTTTCCTACCCCACCACCCCCACTCCTCCTCTTCTCCCGTTTTCTCTCCTCTAACAATCCCGTTCTGCTCCTTTTTCATCTGGGATTCATCAGTGGGGGTTTCTCCTAATCGCATTCCATCCCGGGATGGGGGTGGTGGTGTGGGGAAGGGGTGCCTCGGTAAAAAAAATAAATAAATAAACAATAGAAAAACGCACACGCTTCGGCACTTTTCGTCTAAAGCGAAATTTCGGATTAAATCTCTTTCGTCCGAAGAATTGCTAGTGGCCACAGCCACAAAAATAAGATCCTTTTCCAGGGAAAAACGGGAAAAGGTGGTGGTGGGGGGTTGGTGGGTTAGCGTTTCCCATTCTTTGAGGAACGTCTAAATGCACGCCCGTCTTGTTTGTAGAGTTTTTTGAAGGAAAAAAAATAAATAACGGGGTAAATAACGCAATCAAGGGTTTTTCTCTCCAGATCTGCTTAGAGTTCTACTGTGTGGGAGGTTTCCAGTTTTCTTGCGCAGAACTTTCTCTCCGGGAATTTAATGAAGCTTTTCGGGAACCACGAAATCCAGAATTAGATAAAAACGTAGAAGCGGAAGGATTTCATGATCTGTTACATGCCGTTTAGACGCATGCCGAAGCGAGAGATACGTATTTTTAAATCAAAAATGCCACAGACTTATCCGCCGTTTCCTGCATGCATGCAGCCTGTAAAAATTATTCATGACCGGTTTTTGATATGTGGTTTGCATGTTCGTTCCCGTGCAACCGGAAAACATGGAAGCTACAGAATCTTTTGATTTTTTTTGGGAATGTAACTGATTGTTGATATTGGCTGGTTTGAAATGCTTGAATAATGTATAATCGTATTTAAGCTGTTATTTGAAATTTGATCATGCATAAGAACACTTAAGAAAAAAATTAACGATAATTTCATTGAATGATTGTAAAATGCTATTTTATTTAAATGTTTTATTTTTTGATTATCTTGTATTAATTATTATTTTTCTTTACAGGTGAGTTTCTTTGGTATTCCCTGGCTATAATTTTATGAAGATATCTGAAGGTAAATAAAATAAAAATATGCTGTTGAATTACATTATAAAATCGGGGTTATAATTACTTTGACTTTTTAACGCTAATTAATATAATGGCAATCATTAGTATTCAATTAGTCAACGGTATTTTTAAATTTCTTTTTTTTTTTATATTTTCTCTTACAAAAATATGTTTAAGTTTTTTTATTCATGTCTTATTAGGTTTTAAATTCTTTCATTTGTCTAATGCCTGATAAAAATTTTTTTTTCTGTTACACAAATTTTATTGTAATGTTGTTGTTGTTACATATAGCTTTGTTGGAACTCAATCCACTGATAGATTTGGCCACTTACCATAAAATCAAAAGAAACATATAAACAAATCAAAACTACAAAGGGAAAAAAACCAGACATTCTTAATAAAAACAGTTGAAGCTTAAAACCTTAACCCTAGAAACTTAAAACCTTAAAAACAGTTGAAAACAAGTTAAATGTTCTGAGGATAAAAATTTAAAAGCTAGAAGTACCCTAATAAAAGTCCTTGTCATCAGGACATGTTTTCTGTAGCTCTCCAGTAATAAGTATACAAATCACCACTCTGTAGCAAGTTAGAGTCCAATCCCGGGCAAACAAGTAGATGGACCTTATTAATTTTCTCTGTCTTACATAAAGCACATATATCAGAGATCATAATCCCTATTTTGGCCAGATGTTGGGCCAAGCAATCATGCCCAGTTTTTAATCTAAAATTGGCAACAGTCTCTTTGCGAGTTTATCTACTAAATTTTTTTCCCAATCATCCCCCGTTCTGTCCCAGACTTTTCCTTCGGTGTTACATAACAATTCACTAATATAAGATGACTTATTTTTGTCCTGTATAGTTCTTTTAAAGTTATATCGATGTGAAAAATCTTTCCTTTTCGATGGAAACAGAACCAAAACCGACAAATCTAACCATTATTTAAGTGCAGTTTTTTAAAATAGACTTTTTAACTTTATCAAAAAGTATTCCCTCCGAAATTAAATTGATATAATCTGTATATTTTTCAACTTTTTTTTATGAAGTTTATTGACCCTCCTCAAGAACAACAACAACAACAACAAATTCTTTTCAATCTCAACTCTGACAAAATCATTGTACCGGATAAGTTTTTCTTGATGTGTAAGCATCAAGAATACTTTTTCAAATGAAAATCAACTTCAATTGCAAGATGTCACTTCAATAGCAATATGGAATGGCTAATACTACTTTTGTAAGACTTGTACAGAGATTGCATATAGATATTGTAGACATAGTAAAGAGATCGAACTAGATATTGTAAAGATATCGCATTGTCTTTGCTTTTCTATCGTTGTGTGAATATGACAATGTATCGGTATGGAGAATTGTGATGATCTCAAGAATGCATTCGTGCAGGCTCTTATCAGATAAGCATCGAGGTAGTATCTTTCCGGCATCTAAAAAGTTATCTTTAAAATAAACATTAATTTGCCGCATGACTTCAGCCTTTTAAAAGGAAATTCTACTTGAAGAAAAAAAACTGTCTAACAAAGAAATACAGTCATTTAAAATGAATCTTGTAAGGCCTGAAGGCCGACTGACCTAGCTCTGTGCCACAGGTTTCGGGCTCGAGTTCCGACGGTATCATGGGTTATGTAGTATTCGGAATCTACTTTAAACCGTAGGTCCCGGTCTAATATGATTGTAAAACCTTGGGCGTAGGGCTGACAGCTCTATTCTGTAAAAGTCAGCGTCACAAAACCAAGTCAGACATCTACCTACGATTGTTCCATCACAACACAAGCTGTCCACACCCCTCTTTTCCTCCTTCCATAAGACGTGCGGCCAAGTGGCTAGCGCTCTGGCATTTGGTACCATAGGCTTCAGGTTCTAATCCAGCGTTGGCATAGATGTTTGTGAGTGGTTCGGAATCCACTTTTAACTGTAGGTCCCTGTCCGTTTAGCACTCGTGTGCATAAAATGACCGTAGAGCGACAAAACTTCCATGAAACCACACGGGTTGTTGGACTTGGACGTTGCTGTCTAGCAAGTGGGATAAGAAACAACAACAACAAAATGAATCTTTTTTAAAATCTAGTTACATAGGAAAAAAATAGCGACAACATTCAATTCTTTTCCAATATTTAATATTCAAGCAATCACTTTCAATTTATAAATTTCCTCATATCTAAAAATGAAAACCAATAAATAAATAATAATAATATCAATAAAAAAAGAACTACAATTTTGCTGCAGCTTTTTTTTTCTATTATTATTATTCCAGTAGCAATAAACCAAATTGAGAGAACAAAAACATTCTAATTGCTCTCGTCCGAAACGTGAGTGAATTCGCCAAATTTTAACCGTCAATCATTATCGAGGGTTAGCTGCAAACGATTGAAAAAGGCACCGGTTATTATCATCACTCAAAATCAATTCCGTTGGACGTGATGATAGAACGTAATGCTGGCCGATCTCTCTTCTGTCCGGGCCGGTTTGTTACATGTTAGGAAATGTTTGTATCCTCAGTTCTTTCTGTGGGCGCTTTTTTCCCTTTAAACGTAACATAATTGCCCGTCCGTATGCTTACGTTGTCTGTTTTTTATTTTTTATATTTTGCTTCCTCTTTAATTTTATTTTACTTTCTCTTTGTATGTGGTCGAGTTTGTATTCGATTTTAATAATAGCTGTTTTTAATAATAGCTTTTTTTTTTTTTTTTTTTTTTTTTTAGGATATTAAAATTGAGTTGTTGGATAGTGTCATTTAATGAAATTAAGAATTGATGGATCCAATGTCGTTTATAAATAATTGCGTGAATTGTTTTGGATAGTTTTCAGAAACTTGTCAAATAGTGGTGTTTAGAAATGCAAATGAATTTCTTTCTTTTATTTTTTTTTCCTCGTTAAAAGAATATTCTGTAGTGATAAAAAAAAAAAACCAGATGGCAATTGGAAGAAATTTTCTAAATTAGATATCGTTATTTATTAGAAATTTTGGAAGTAAATTTAAAAAAGACGTCTATTTTTAAGTATCAGTATTATTTTGGCTGCTTAGTGGCCTAGTGGTAACGTATGCATTTAGTATACTGAAGGACTGACGTCAAATACGTTGGTGGTGCTGGCTGCTGTCATAGGTTTCAGAAATCAAAAGACTGTATGACGTTTAACGACGGTCTGACGGGAGTTTATGATATTTCCGGTCAAGTTATTACGGCCTGATGGGCAAGTGGTACCACAGGCTCCAGGTTTGTGAGTGGTTCGGAATTCACTTTAAACTGTAGTTTCCGGTCTTATTAGCCTAAAGTGTGCACAAAATGACCATAGAGCGACAAACCGAACCGGCCAAGTTATTTGACAATGTAGTAAATTTTACGAAGTTGTTGTATTTTTATAAAACGATATTATTGTTTATGATTACAAAACAATTTTACCCATAATACATTTATTTCTTCTTAGTTGAAAATCTGTGGGCTTTATGTACCATTTATGTATACCACGAATACCAACCGACAGGTGATGAAGGTAGGACATTGCCTTCCGGGTAGACTTTTAGAAGTAACTTGCCCGCATATGCGAAAACCCGGTAAATTCCTACCAGGCAGTCTAATTATCAATGGGGAACACTTTTTTACACATTTTTACAATCGTCTTGTCTTGCTTCTGAAACCTGAAAGTATTGACTACAACAAAGCTGCCAGCGTATTCAAACCTGGGACCTGACCTTTTAAATTCATAAATATTAAGAAACCATTTAATTTAATTTATGTTTATTACATTATAATTAAGGAATTAAAATTTTATTATTTGACGATTTGTGGAGTTTAGTATTGTTCATCAGTAAACAATCAAAATGTATGATTATTTTTTCAATGGACTACACCAAAATTTTATTTAAATTTTAACATGGATTGGGCATTAAATATTAATCACTTACAATTTTCATTGAAATAAACGAGAGAAAAAGTGAATTTATAACTAATATTACAGAAAATAATTTAAATGAAACATGCTATTTATAGCATAAAACAACTTATGATTATATGTATAAACTACGAAATTGCAATGGATCTTTAGGTAGAAGTATTACTTCTTTTTTTTATTACAATTCTGTAATTTAAATATGTTCGCATTCGTTTTTAACCAAATTTATTCAAAATTTTAAATATCAATCATTCGAAGAAGTATCTTAGAGATTATTATTGAATAAAGTATTTCAAGTTTTTCATGCTTGAAATAACAGCTAAATTACTTTAAATAATTCTAAAAATATAGCAACGACCTCTAAGTAATTTAAAAAATAATTCCTTTTTCAAAATGGTTGTGTGTTAGATTTTCGGGTATGTTTTGGTTCTTGAAACCGTGATTGTTTTTAATCGTAATGATTTTTATTTTTCTAGTATTTGTTAATGAAATATTAGTGGAAATTTTTGTTCAGATATTCCCAGTGTTATTGAAAATTGTCCTTGCTGAACTAATTAAAGATAATTTTATTACTTATAGTTACATCATTAACATTTTTATAAATGTTCCTTTGTATCATTGTGCTTAAAGGTGCTTTGCTTGATATCTCCCGCCTTGTCAAAAAAAACACTTTTCGACAGCTATCCTGTGTTCTTCTATTGCACCACCACCACCACCAGCTAAATTACTTTAAATAATTCTAAAAATCTGGCAATGACCTCTAAGTAATTTAAAAAAAAAAAAAAATTAATCCGTTTTGGAGTATGTGTTTTGTTTCTTTAAACCCGTAATTGTAAATCGCAATGGTCTTTATTCCTCTAGTATTTGTTATTTATGATATATTAGTGAAAAAGGTTTTTAGATATTCCCAATGTTATTGAAAATGTCTGATCTAATTAAAGATAATTTCATGACCTATTGTTAAACCATCATCAAGACATTCTTATAAATATTCCTTAAGGTCATTATGTTTTAAGGCGCTTTTGCTTGATATCTTCCGCCTTGTCAAAAGCACTTTTCGACAGTTATCCTGTGTTCTTCGATTGCACCAGCACCACTCAACGTGGTAGGCGAGTCTTCTTTTAATACGAGGCCCTGCATTGGGGTTTCTATTTCTCTTCTTTATACCTGCGCACTCACTCAGCTGCCGAATCTATAGCCACGAAATGAGTCAAACAGATTTAGTTAGGTACGGGAGGGATGTAACTGCTGTAATGTTCGTTCACCCCCACAGAACACGAAAGGAATAAAAAGAAAAGGAACGCCATTTTGCGAGTGGAAAAACTTTTGATTGACAGCTTGGGATCGCAATTGCTGGATGGCCTTCTCAACAACTCGACCGAGCTCTCGTTCGTAATTTTCATAGTCTTCGAATGCTGCCTTTGCCGACCCCCCCTACCCCCTTTTCCAGCATCTCCTGGCGATACCCATGTAAATGCGGTAGGCCCAGTGGCTTTAGGCGCCAAAAGGTGGGCTCGCCTAATTACAATGTATTAGGAGAAGCCAGGTTTAATAACACCAAAGACACACAAAGAAGATCGCCAAATTAAACGCAGCAGCCAGCAGCTCATTGTAGTAGTTTCCCAACCATTGTTGGTTTTGTTTTATTTCATTTGGTTTTTATACCAGAAAGGCGAGGCACAGAAGCTTATTAGTGATTTTTATCGTGATTTAAGGTGACTTTTTTCTGTTTTTATGAAGACGTGTCCGGCCCTGATTGATGGATGGCCGGGTACACATCGAAAAGTCATCGGGTGGGAATGAGCTTTCCTGCCGCGAAATTAGAAGCGTGAATTGGGTTGTCGGTGGCGTTCCGGTTGGTGGGACACAGGTCCCACTAATAAGGATTTAATGAATTGACTTACCTTGAGGAAGTGTTCCGTTGGGGGAAAGAAAAAAGGTTACCATGGCGCTGGTGGGTTGGGTAGGTGTGAAAGTATTTGTAATGTAGTATAGTAATTGAGTGTAAAGGTTTTTAAAACATCTAAACGCACTTTGAAAGTAAAAAAATCTATCAATTTCAGTTATTGCAAAATATATATTTTTTTCATGATGACATCACTAAAACTCATTCGTTCAGT
>BPLR01021590.1:0-44674 GCA_021605095.1 Caerostris extrusa
GCTCGAGATAAAATGGGCCTGTAAATTAAACCTTTTACCCGAGTGTCGGAAGAGAGTGAGGCTTTTGCCACAAGAAAATGTTCTCCTTGTACAGGGACGTGCGTCAAAATTCGCCACATCGACGGATTTTAATTTTCCGTTCGTGTCAAAGTCGATTCACACACAGCTCAGAGTTAGATTGGCCACATGGGAAAAAAAGGAGACTCGAAAGAGATGGTTTTCAGAGCTAAAATATATATATTATGCCTTTTAATGAAAATAGTCGTTTATGTCAATTTTTTTTGAAGATTTTAAATGAAGACTAAAAAACTGTGATATAAGAAATTGCATTTAAAACTCTGAAAGAACATATGTTTTTTTTTAGTAAAAGCTGAAACAAATAATATCAAAAATTTTTAAAGTCAATTCCTACTTTTTTTTTCACTATATTGCAAAATTTCATTTATAAATCATTTTCATTCATCATTTTAAGTTTATCTGGCGCCATCTATTGGTAGATATATGCAGCTTAAATCTAAAAAAAACTAAAATTAATTAATTAAATCTAATTACTGAACTGATATTTGAAAAAAACTGTCGACATCAAGTGTCACCCACTACAAGTTCAAAAGAATGTATTTGAACTTGGGTGGATGAATAAAAAGAAATTTTGTTAAAGATTGAAAATTTGAACAAGAAATATATAGGAGAGTGTGAGCTAATAGAAGGAATTGAAAATAAGTAGCAGACGAAAATTTGCTTCTTTAAATTGGCAATAACAATATTACTATTGTAAATGTTTTATTGTATCGTTTTTATAATGAATATAAATAATCATGTTGTTTTACTGTAATGGTACATTTTATAATTATTTACTGTTATAATTACTACAGATTCTTAAATTTGTTTTACGAAAAACGTTTTTAATATTATTTTTAAATCTTTGCTTTTTATACAGAATAATAAAAGTTACGCTTTATAATTAATATATATATACATGGTGAAAACGGCGACATATATATATATATATTTATGTCAAATGTGTAATAAAAAGATGCAATCTCATTGCTGACATTCAATTATAATTAAAAATGTAAATTTGTAATTTAATTTAAATATATGTATATTGTCTAAAATACACTCATGTCCATAAATTAAGGATAATTCAGAATCACACAGAAATTGAACTCTAAAAATAAAAATTTCACCTGCAGAATTGTCACACACATCTTGAAGAAGAACATGCAAATTACAGAAACCACCAGATGGCGCGGATAGTACGTCAAAATGACGAGAGTGTAAGAGAGAGGGGTATATAGGAATGGTGGCAAGAAATAAAATTGTTCACAAGCGCTTTAAAAGCCTTTCAGTGCAATAACCGCATAGTTACGGCACAAAGGAAGCATTTGGACGATTTTTACGTGCTAGAATTATCGGACGACTGGAATGTGGACGTACCCAGCTGGAAGTATCCGAGAAACTTGGAATCGCCCAGAGTGTCATCTCCAGGCTTTGGCAACGATTCCAAGATGATGGTAATGTGAGTAGATGTTACAGCACAGGTCGCCCACGAGTTACAACGCCGAATGAGGACCGGTATTTAGCAGTTACTGCCAAAAGAAATAGACGGAGCACAGCACCAGACCTGTCTCGTCAGCTCTCTTCAGCTACCGGTACGACAGTTTCAAGGCAGACCGTGTACAGACGCTTAGGGCACATTGGTCTATATGCTCGTAGGCCTGTCAGATGTGTTCCACTTACCGCAACTCACTGTCGCCTGCGATTAACCTGGAGTAGAGAGCATGCATCGTGGACACCGAAACAGTGGTCTGGTGTGATCTTTTCCGACGAGTCCAGGTTTAGGTTGCAGTCTGATTCACGCCGGACTTTCATATGGAGAGCGCCAGGTACCCGTTACCACCAAGAGAACACCATTGAACGACACCGTTACAGTGGTGCAGGATGGCTTGTTTGGGGAGGAATTATTCTTGGTTCCAGAACTGACCTGCATGTTCAGAGTGTAACGATGACAGGCCACATCTATCGGGATGTCATTCTGGAACAACATGTACGTTTGTTTCGGGGCGTCATGGGTGCTGAATTTCTGTTTACGGATGACAACGCCGTCCTCACCGTGCAAACATTGTAGACGAATGCCTTCAATTGGAGGATATCACCCGGATGGATTGGCCAGCATACTCACCGGACTTGAATCAATAGAGCATGTGTGGGATATGCTTGGCCGACGAATTGCAGCCCGTCAACCGTCTCCCACCTATCAACCGGAACTTCGGAGGGCATTGCTTGATGAGTGGTGTAATATTCCCGAAGATCAGATTGATAATTTGATACTCAGCATGCCTAGGCGTTGTAAGGCCTGTATTGCATCGTCCGGGAGACATACTCCATATTAACCATCATACTAACCATGTTATACTGTTTTTTTGTAAATAGGTTCTTTTTGAAATTTGCTCCAGGGAGTAAAAATCGCAATTTTTATTAATTATATCAAACATATAGCTTTTTTTTTTTTTGCTGTTTACCTTTTTTGTTTAATAAATAGACTTTACAAATAAGTCAAATTTGTTTTGCTTCTGTCTCTTTTTTTTTGCCTGAACTTCATTATCCCTAATTTATGGACATGAGTGTAGATAATTAAATGGCCATTTCCATTTTTCTCGCTGTTTCACACATCTATCCACTTTTGTCGGCTGCGAAACATCTTTTCAGGAATCCCGTCCTCTTCTTCTGGGGTCAAAGTTCAGAGTTCAATACTCCCACGCATGGGGTACTCTGTCAATACATACTATTTGTTGACCCCACTTGCTATTTGGATCAGCAGACATATCCTATATATATATATATAGGGTTTGTTTGCCTGAATTGCTTGTCTCTATGTGGGATTTGTTTAGGATTTTAGGATATATATATATAGTCCTTTTTATATAAATGCGATCAGAAAAGTGTAAAGTGTGGAGATCGCTGAATTAAAACATAATTAATGTTGAAAAATTTCCTCAATTCTGAAGTCGATGTTTAATAACTTTTGCTGTAAGTGTGTTTTAACAAGAAAATGGTTTTTTCACGACAGCCATAAAGTTATTTTTATTAACAGCAATAGGAATTTCTGAATATGTCTAGAAAACGCTTTTTTTTTAAAAATTCTAATTTATACCAGATGCACCAAGGATATATCCTTAACACTGATTTACTTTGTTCAGTGCGGCGTAATGGCTAATTGGCTATCGTTCTGGCCTTTGGTATTGTAGGTTTTAGGTTCGAATCTTGTTTGTGAGTGGTTCGGAATCCACGTTAAACTATAGGTCCATCTAATTAGGCCAAAGTGTGCAAAAAATGACAGAGCGGCAAACCAAATGTCATTCTGTATTTAAAGTATTTCATTCTTTATTGATTTCTTTAGTGCACTTTTGCTGAGTGAATTTTTAGGATTGGGTTGAGAAAATATTGCCGTTTCGAAGTTCTAAAAGCTTTTTAAATGGAATGCATTTCAAACTGTATTTTTAACTATATATTACAGTATGTAGACTTATTTGTTTAAAAGTCTAACACTTTAAACAAATAAATATATTATGCTTTATTAACAACTAGCATTTTTATTTAATTTAGAGTATGATAAACCAAAAAAAAAAAAACATTTAAGTTCAAAATAAATACACACATAAAAGATGCCCCACATTTTGTTTTTTAATTTGAAGTGAGAATTCTGATACCTTTTAGAGACAGAAACTATTCCAAGAACTAAATGAAATGTTCGCATCCTGTAAATATTAGGCGGAGTGACGAGTCGGATTGAAAAACAACGAATCGGGAAATCCATTAGCGAATCATTGATTAATGCGAAGACATTTCCACTTCATTTACAAAGCACTCTCCTCCCACTCAGACAAATCTGTTTCCGCGCTCACTTTAATGATTCTGTTTTCTCTGCCAGTCAGATTGATGGTGTTGTTTTTTCGTACTCGACTGTTCTCTATGCACTGCACAAAACAAACCCCTATGGGGAATATTCTTGATCACGAAATTGTCCACACTGTTTGAATGTATAAAATGAATAAGAAGCCGTTTCTCCAAACTTCCTCAGATCTTCTCTGCCACTGGGAGGCTAGTATTCAAATAAAATGTTAGTCGCAGGTTTCACGAAGGAGTGTTGAGTACAAGACGTCTAACATTTTATTTACTTATCATACCATCTGCACTCTTTTTCTGATCAAGCATCTAATAACTTGAAGAAAAATATCTTCAATGACATATCGTTTCTTAAATCCTCATCTTGAATCATGTAATCATAGTCTAGTCTTTTAGTCATATCTGATTGATAATATATTAATTCATATAATGTCTGAGAACACTTTTACGTTTAAATAATATAATCAGTGTACTAATATAAAAATTGATATGTTTAATATCGAATATTGCTAAGTAGTAAAGTTCCAAGTAAAAATTTAATGTAATCAAGGTAGTTTTATTTATATTAATTTGTATGTAATTTTATTATTTTTAAATTGAAAAAGGAATTTAATGAATTGTCTTTATTGTGAATTCAAATTCCATTAGAGAGTTAAGAAGTCTGGTATTCTTAATATAATTTATATATAAATTGATTTTTTGAGAAAAATACTTTTTCTTTCACCAACTAGTTAATTTCACCTAGTTTAATTTTCACCAACAAGGTTTTACAATATATTTATGTTTTAAAACACAACCAGTTAATTACAAAAAAGCAACGTATACCAACTCCTAGTGAGGGTGAATTTCAATTAAAAAGGACCATAGATTACATAACTTCTCTTCATTTAGGGCTGCAACAGTATTCTTAAGACTACTCCTTTAAACATTTAAAAGGGAGGCTTTTCCAATTTCCATGCAGTCTTCTCGAGGATGACCACCATTTCACACAGCTTGCGAAGTAATCCTAATTTTTATCGTCTGTCAGACTGAAAGCGAAAAGTTTTCGTCTCATTAAGTTCTCGTTCTCGATGCTTCCTTCTCACCTCCACCCCACCCCTTTTGCAAATGCTGCTCTCATCTCAGAAAATTTGTCCCGCATACCCTTTTCCACCCCTTTATCCGGTAATCACTCCCAGGAAGCGTGAAATCGGGAAAATTAAAAACCGGAGTTTTACGGTTTTCTCCACGCAGCCGAAGAAAAATCGTCTGCCCTGTAATATGGAGATGAGGGAGGGAGGGTTCAATTTTAGAATAGTAAAGGTAAAGAGGGTGTGATTATGAAAGAGAAGGATACACCCTTTTTTTTTCTTTAAAAGGGATGTAACAGGTTGTGCTGCCTGTTTTGCCATGAAGCAAACATTTATTTTCATAATTAAAGTATCATCTTATGATGAAAAAAATCGGGTTAATCAAGGAGGTTTGACTAGCTTTTTTAAATATATATATATGTATTTTTATTATGTATATATTTTTAAAACAGCTTAAGTATTTTTTATATTACTGCTTTTAGCTGAAAAACCGCTTAATAGAAGCTCTAATTTATAATTTTTTACAAGAGTCTTTATGATTACAACCATGGCAGGTAGCAGATTACATAAATGGTTTACTTATGGCAGATACTTGATGTTATTTTCCACTATTAAAGCAGATTCGGAGATAATTTGATGTCACTAACTCAGGAGATGGTGGGACTTCTGCACTACCCCAAAAGTTATTTAAGCGATACACACTTGACATCATTTGCCACTAATAAAGTAAATTCGAAAACAATTTAATATAACTAACTCAGTAGACGGCTGACTTTTTGCACTACACCCAAAGGCTATTTTAGTGATATACACTTGACGTCAGTCGTCACTATTAACGCAAATTCAGGGACAATATAATATTAATAACAATAGACGACGGGACTTCTGCACTGTACCAAACTAGAAGAGTGATAGACAAACTTATGAAGCTAGGATATATATATATATATTAATATAATAAGTATTTTAATATTTGTTTTGATTTTTGTATTAGCCAAGCCTAAAAACCAAGTGGTTATCAGGGATCGACTTTTTTTCAAAATTTCTAAGAATATATGTTTACAAATATGTGTTTATTCAAATAACTTTATGTATTTTAAAGCCTTATATTTAGTAACAATCACATCAACTTTGTTGATCATGATTTTAAAATAAAAACATATTTTAGGCAATAAATATCGTATACACATAACAAAAATATTTGCATCGATAGGATGTTTCATCCAAACTAGCCCGTTATCGACAACATTGAAACATTGGGAATTAATATAGTGTTGATATTTACATAATTGTTTTAAATTAAAGTTGGAACAATTTATCTTTCATCAACATATATAAAAATTATTAACTATCCTTTAAGTAAAAACTTACGAGTAGTGCATCGGGTTGCACGAAAAATATTGTTGGGCAAATTATGTGCATCTCTGTCTCGCCAATGCAAAAGTTATTAACATAATATATTGTTATATAACTTATTTTTTCCCATAGAGTATTTTATTTTTTATTTCTTCTACAATACTGACAGTAACAATAAACTAAATTCGTTTTATGTATTATAATACATAAATGTCTTACATCATCTGTCTACAGAAGGCTTTACTTTGGCATAAGATTCCATTACTGCGCAGGTGGATTTAAATGTGGCAGATCGTGTGATCACCAGACGAAACAACTTTTGTTTTTCATTACGGAGCGTTGGCATGTTTTGGGAAAATTCGGAATCACAACCACCTGTGACGAAGAATAATCGTAGCCATGGCAACCCTAAAACTGTGCATATTGACATCCAGACAGAGATAAAATATTGTCTGTCATTATACTTTTCGTGAATGCTATATTTATCGCAACTTATCAAATTAAGCTTATATTCGTAATAATTTTTATTTACGTATGTTCTATTCAATAATATTATAATTGAGTAAAGTAAATTTGGTCTGAAATCGCTTTTTTTTTTCAAAGTACTTTCACAACTGCAAAAGAGCCAATTTATAAATTATTACGAAAACCAATTTATATACCTCATATATGTAATTTCTGTCAACATTAGTTGTTACATTAAGTTTTACAAATAGTTTGATGCTTAAAAAACCAAAAACAAAATATTAAAAATTATAATTAGTGAATACGTTAATTAACATATTTTTTTATGAAGTTTGTTATTATCATTTGTCATCTGGTCCAAAAGTAAACGTTTTCGTCCAGTATTTAAGAATCAATGTTTGAAATTTCAGAACAATATATTATTTAAGGGAGTCATATTACGGTAAACAGATGATACTTTACTGTTTTTTTGGTGATAATTAAAATGTTTAGTGAATTTTAATCAGTAATTTGAATAGGAACAAAAAAAAAAAAAAAGCTCCTTTTTGCTACTGCACTGCTCTAAATAATTGGTTGAAAGATTATTAAATGATAGACATTGTTTTTCTATTTAATAATTTCCCTGTTAACAATAACTTACTGAAGAGTTAAATTTATTTATTTATTTAAAAAACTAACTTTGTATTTATTTATGTTTGTAGTTGTCGGGTATTCATTTTATATTTGCAATGTGATGAAATTTTGTCTTAACCTAATTTCTTTTCTTTAGAAGAAAGCAAACTTTTATGCATTTAACTCTAAAAATAGAAGAAGAGCTTCTTATGTAGAAGAGTACCGAATTTATACAGCCATAATTAATTAACTTAACGTGCAACATTACTGCATGTGGGATAAAATAAATGGAAGGAAAGCTGCTTTGTTTTGTTGGGAAACGACAAGAATTGGGCTTTATTGGCATTGATTTTATAATTTCTTTTTATCTGAAGATGGAAGGCATCTGTACATTTGGTAATTATTCTGAGTGGAATATTCAGGCTGAATTCGAAATTTATGTTAAATAAAACGTTTGGAGAGAGTTTCCTTTATGTCTAAGGATAGATGCATAGCTAGTTCAAAATTCTAAATTATCTCGTGGTTCATTAGTAACAGGTACTTCTATACGAGGTCTCAAGATCAAACTGTGGCGTCCACTGCAATATAATTGCTTTCAAAAAACGTGGATTCTTAAGTGAAGAGTTTTTTTTAATCCTATGCCTATCTCCGATCTCTCGGTCATTATTTGACGAGCAACCTAATACAGTAAAAAGAAAGACAAAAACAATCACTAAAGGTATTTGTCAGTAACACGAAAATGTTAAGAACAGTACGGCATATGCTTTAGGTGCTCTCAGTCATGGACACACCATGGTTGCAAAGGGGTACATATATCTATATTAGCTATCCAATCCTATTCTATACAGATAACTTTTTAAGTAGTCATGATATATTTCATTAACAAATGTAGAGCAGGCCATGCCGACCGCTCTAGGTGAGGAATTGGATAATCTTGTTGATTATTCAATAGGGAATTTCCCTTTTCTCAAAAGCCTTGCTCTACAGGTTGAAACGGCTGGATTTTAGAGAAGTATATATATACACTCATGTCCATAAATTAAGGATAATTGAGAATCACACAAAGATATTGAACACTAAAATAAAAATTTCACCTGTAGAATTATCACACACATCTTGAAGAAGAATATGCAAATTACAGGAAACCACCAGATGGCGCGGATGGTACGTCACAATGACGAAGTGTAAGAGAGGGGTATATAAGGAATGGTGGCAAAGAAGTAAAATTGTTCAAGCGCTTTAAAAGCCTTTCAGTGCAATAACCGCATAGTTATGGCACAAAGGAAGCATTTGGATGATTTTTACATGGTAGAATTATCGGACGACTGGAATGTGGACGTACCCAGCTGGAAGTATCCGAGGAACTTGGAATCACCCAGAGTGTCATCTCCAAGCTTTGGCAACGATTCCAAGATGATGGTAATGAGTAGATGTTACAGCACAGGTCGCTCCCGAGTTACAACGCCGAATGATGACCGGCATTTAGCAGTTACTGACAAAAAAAACAGAAGGAGCACAGCATCAGACCTGTATCGTCAGCTCTCTTCAGCTACCGGTACGACAATTTCAAGGCAGACCGTGTACAGACGCTTAGGACACATTGGTCTATATGCTCGTAGGCCTGTCAGATGTGTTCCCTTACTGCAACTCACTGTCGCCTGCGATTAACCTGGAGTAGAGAGCATGCATTGTGGACACCGCAACAGTGGTCTTGTGTGATGTTTTCCGACGAGTCCAGGTTTAGTTGCAGTCTGATTCTCGCCGGACTTTCATATGGAGAGCGCCAGGTATCCTTTACCACCAAGAGAACACCATTGAACGACACCGTTACGGTGGTGCAGGATGGCTCGTTTGGGAGGAGTTATTCTTGGTTCCAGAACTGACCTGCATGTTCTGAGTGTAACGATGACAGGCCACATCTATCAGGATGTCATTCTGGAACAACATGTACGTTTCTTTCGGGGCGCCATGGGTGCTGAATTTTTGTTTACGGATGACAACGCCCGTCCTCACCGTGCAAACATTGTAGAGACGAATGCCTTCAATTGGAGGATATCACCCGGATGGATTGGCCAGCATACTCACCGGACTTGAATCAATAGAGCATGTGTAGGATATGCTTGGCCGACGAATTGCAGCCCGTCAACCGTCTCTCACCTGTCAACCGAAACTTCGAGGGCATTGCTTGATGAGTGGTGTAATATTCCCCAAGATCAGATTGATAATTTGATACTCAGCATGCCTAGACGTTGTAAGGACTGTATTGCATCGTCCGGGAGACATACTCCATATTAACCATCATACTAACCATGTTATACTGTTTTTGTAAATAGGTTCTTTTTGAAATTTGCTCCAGGGAGTAAAAATCGCAATTTTTATTAATTATGTCAAACATATAGCATCTTTTTGCTCTTTACCTTTTGTTTAATAAATAGACTTTACAAATAAGTTAAATTTGTTTTTGCTTCTGTCTCTTTTCTTTGCCTGAACTTCATTATCCTTAATTTATGGACATGAGTGTATATATATATATATATATATATATATATATATATATATATACTTCAGTAGAGAGAGATAGAGATATCGCTTTATATGCTGCAAAGGCAAAGGAGGACCAGCTGGCATCGTTTGTGATAAATTCTTTGCCAGCATATCAGCCTGTTCACTTTTTTAATGTTTGCAGAGTGCGTGATGCGAGTTTTCCGAATTTCCTCTTAAATGGATAGGATGGAGAATGCCCTTTCTTAATCTCTTGTCAGTAGACTGTTAGTGGTAGGTTATATGTAGGGGCGCGAGTGTGCCTATGTACGACGCACATAATACATTTTTATTGTGTGTGTCGTACATTTTAAAAAACTCGTGTGCACACACACACATATATATAGATATATTCCTGGAAGCAACAAAAAAGACGCTATTTTCTTTTTCACACTGATCTATTTTGTTGAAGGTCAAAGAAATGGAGGTTATTTCACCATCAAATTTGTACAAGTGCCTTCTAATGGCATAATAAAGATTGTGACATCCTTGCAATGCTTCGAATCTTGAATCAACACCCCTGCTACTTGGTGAGAATTTTCCAGGTTTTTTTCCGATGTAATACACATGTAATACACAGAAAATTTCTCTTCAAAATCCTCCCTGGAGGCATGATTCCTTAATGGGCCATTCGTAGTTTACATAAGAACAACATCAAAAACAAACACTAAATTATCTCAATTAAACAAAGTCAAAATCAATCGCTTAATTAAAGTAAATGCCTCTCCTCTGGTTTGCCAGTTAACGGGCTCCCTCAAATTCAGAACCAAGTTTGTTTTCGATGAGATATCGAAATCAGATATTGTTTTTTCTTTCTATCTAAGGTCATTTAAAAGAGGCAGATGTTTTAATAAGAGTTTTCTCTCGAGATGAAAACAGCAAAATATTAGCATATCGATTTCATCGAGATACCGTATTCTCTCTCCATATCTTGGGTCGGTTAGAAAGTAATTTCGGTTTTCACCATTTAAATTCACTGTAAAAGTCGAACGTAGTTTCTTGCCAAACCAATAAATGTTGACAAAAAAAATGCATTATTCTTAAAAAACTAGCATTAACATATGAAAGTTTTCTCTTAGTAAAACTTTAAGTTTTATCAATCAATGCTGAGTTAAATCAAAATAGAAGAAACATTCACTCATTGAATAACAAACGGATTCAAACAATCTCTTATCCAGCAGTTTTGAAGCAAATACATTTTCATGTGATAGGCCTTTTGTAAAACACGTAGAGTAACTTTAGATTTTGTTTTGAGATAAAAAGTAAAATATTTTTTTCTTACGGATAATATTTCACAATTTTTCTTAAAAAACTGTTTGTGTTAAACTGTTTATCATAATACGTTGGTATTGATTTATATTAATTGCAGAATGATTTACTTGATTTCATGGCATATTACTGAAATATTTCGACTTTCAAAATATTAATTTTTTCTCAAATAAAATTTAGTTTACAAAATTGTACAATTTTAATTGAACACGTACAAGATGCTATAGAATTTTGAACATCTGGTAAATCCTAGCTTTCAGTACCACTACTGAACCATCTTACCATTACCATCTGAATAAATCACTACTGAATAATCATTACTGAACCATCTTACCATTACCATCTGAACAAATCACTACTGAATAATCATTATAGAACCATCTTATCATTACCATTTGAATCAACCACTACTGAATAACCATTACAGAAGCATCTTACCATCTGTACCAACTTACCATCTTTCAATTTTAGACGCAGATTTTTTACAGATTGAAAAAATTCCTTAATGAACCTCAGATAGGGGTGTATTATAATTAAAACCCTATTTTTATATACTATACACATTATTAGTGAACTTCTTGAAAAAATGACCATCAAATGCAGAGAAACTACTTTAGCTGAGTTGGCAATAGGTTCAACATAATCTACAGGCGTCACCTCAGTAAGCCTTCGCCCCTTCATTTATACTACTAAGAAGTTCCTTTCTCTGATTAAGCATCTAGCTAAAATCGATGCATCATTACTCCATTGCACAGAAAACACATAATCTTCATGTCATTACACATCCCTTACCATAATCCAAATCACTAAAGTATTTGAAATTCCTTATTCTTCCAACAGAAGAATACATTGGGTGATTTTAAGATTCCATTGCGGCAACAGTGGTAATGGAATCCCGATGTTGCCACCCTCCTTTTGGAAGAATTCAGACCCCCACGAATATATTACCTGGGAGGGGAACGAGAAAAGGGCTAAAGTGTCCGAAGAAAATTCAAAATCATAAACCCCGATGTCTGGAACAGTTCAACAACAGGCCAGAGCGGCCCCGGGAGCGTTTGATTAAATTTCTTACCTGTCATATTTCACGAACGATTGACAGCGGACGCCCCTCCCCCCGTGTTATTAAACCGCCCCGGTGTCTCGGAGCAGCCCTTCATGAAGTTGGGTTTCTTAGGGGAGTAATTTTCGCACAAATTGTAATTTATGCCTCTCGCATGGGGAAGGATAATAACCGCGGATTGGCTGTCAGCTTTCTTGACAGGGCGGAGGAAGTTGATGAAGAGATCTTATCAGTGCAGAGTTTGGTGAAAGGCGTATTTAAACGGAGGTAGGTGCACAAGCACCAAGTCTGAGAGTATTTGAATATAAATAGTAAAAAGTCGCCATGTTTGATATATAGACAAAACTCATTTGGAGTGGTATTCCCCTCCAAATGAGTTTTTTCTATATATCGAACATGATATTGTCTACACTCAAGAGCCAAAACATTATGACCACCCCTACATTTTGCAATGAACTCGCCTGGATGACGTGGAAGGCACGTGATCAGGTGGAAGTGGTATTTAACTGGTATTAAGTGGTGGTATTAATCCATGCCAAGGCGGGTTGAAGCTGTGTTGCGCGCCAAAGGTGGGCCAACTCGTTATTGACAGGTGGTCATAATGTTTTGGCTCTTGAGTGTATATATCCATGAATTTGTGTTGTAATAGTGACTTTCTAACTGAAAATTATAAATAACAATGGTAATTTATTAACTGAAAATTCTATTCAATAGTGGGATATGATCTATTGTTTGTTACATACATTTGTGGTTGATTGCTATCTTAGAATGCTGGGATTCACAGATTGAAAAGATTCCTCAGTGATTTTTAGATTGTGGTGTATTATAATTAACACACTATTTTACATACTATACACATTATTTGTGAGCTTCTTGATAAAAATGACCAGAAAATGCAAAGAAACTACTTTATCTGAATTGACAATAGATTCAACATGATCTACAGGCGTCAGCTCAGTAAGCCTTTGCCCCTTCATTTACACTAAGAAGTTCCTTTCTCCTATTAAGCACCTAGCAAAATCGATGCATCATTACTCCATTGCACAGAAAACACATAATCTTCATGTCATTACACATCCCTTACCATAATCCAAATCACTAAAGTATTTCAAATTCCTTATTCTTCCAACTGTAGAATCCCGTGGGTGATTTTAAGATTCGATTGTGGCAACAGTAGTAATGGAATCCACCCTCTTTTTCGAAGAATTCAGACTCCACGAATATATTACCTGGGAGGGGGAATGAGAAAAGAGCTAAAGTGTCCGAAGAAAATTCAAAACCATAAACCGCGATGTCTGGAACAGTTCAACAACAGGCCAGGCGGTCCCGGGAGCGTTTGATTAAATTTCTTACCTGTCATATTTCACGAACGACTGACAGCGGACGCCTCCTCTCCCCCACGTGCTATTAAACCGCCCCGGTGTCTCGGAGCAGCCCTTCATGAAGTTGGGTTTCTTAGGGAGTAATTTTCCCACAAATTGTAATTTATGCCTCTCGCACGGGCAAGGATAATAACTGCGGATTGGCTGTCAGCTTTCTTGACAGGGCGGGGAAGTTGATGAAGATATCTAATCAGTGCCGAGTTTTGTGAAAAGGCGTATTTAAAGGAGGTATGCTCGCAAACAGAGAGTATTTGATCTGAGAGTATTGAAAGATTAGCCGCATCTGAGAGTATTTGTATATAAATAGTAAAAAGCCGCCATGTTTGATATATAGACAAAACTCATTTGAAATGGTATTTCCAAATGAGTTTTGTCTATATATCAAACATGAACTTGAATTATAATAGTGGCTTTCTAACTGAAAACTATAAATAACAAGGGTAATTTATTAACTGCAAGTTATACTCAATACTGGGATATGATGTCTATTTTTCTGGCATACGTGGTTAATTGCTATTTTACAATGCTGGGATCTTGATCGATTTGAGGCCATTCGTCACTAGAAAGACAGCTATGAAGCGGATTCAGTACTACTGATGCTTTGAACCTATAATTTGCCACTTTATCTTTGGAAGGAACACAATACAAGTATAAGTTAGGGCCGGATATGCATGTGGTATTGATTCAGTGTTGCTCATGGATACAAAATAAATTAATTCTCTAAATAAAAACGCGATGTTTAGCTGACATATCTATGAAAAGGGCAAAGACAACACACAACTGCAACACATAACACAAAAAACATAATTATATAACAAATATTTACAAAATCATCTTAAAAGCCTGTTCGTTTAAGGGTCTTTGTACCCTCCGTACTCCAGGAACTCTTCTTTCGCCTGTTGTACCTCCATTACTACTTGGAACCTTCACTCGACTCTTCACACTCCCTTTTCTCTTTTTCCCTCTCCCATTATCGGTTCCAAAGTTTAACGGGCGAAAGAGAAAGTGCATAGTCCAAAGTCTAACAAAGCTGCCAGTGGATTGAACCTCAAAAGCCTTGATGCTCACCAAAGGCTCATGTAGCCACTGAGCCATAAGTCGAGCGGTGGTTTCTAGTGATTTCAACCATCCAAAGAAAGCTGCCAGGCATTGAAGACGAATCAGGTACTGGTGCGAAAATTCGAATTAGGTACGAAAATGGGCAGTAATCCTTGCATCGTTTGATAAAGGTATGTTTCTCTGACAATTACTTTTTACGGCAGCTGTTTTTAGTTATGTAAGTGTATTTTCAAGAAAAAAGAAAAATTAGTAGTATTTTTTAAAATTAGTAAAATATTATTTATATATATAATTTTTTGAGATTTTATCTACAGAAGTAAAACATGTTCACACATTGTAATATAAAAAGTGTTAGTTTTTCTTGCGGTCTTTGTCTCATCCATTCTAATTCGCTTTAAACGATGCTTACAATTTATTATTGCCTATAAATTTCGAACAGGAGACAGGTTGTGATTATAAATGCTAATCGCCATTCGAAAGTGGAGTGAAATTCATCTCTTTAAGTCCCTGTCTGCATTTAAGAGGGAATCTCTTCCGGGCTCCAATCCTTCCCCATGCGAGACGCCCACGCGGCGCTAATTCCTCTCACTAATGGGCGCCCTAAGCCTCCGCAAATACCATTAGGGGGCCGTGCCCCTTTCCCCAACTAATGAACTGCGGGAGGGTTTCTCCCGAATAATTGAACCCTTTTATGTGTGGAGTAGCCCGTTGTCAGACATTTTCTTGATTCTGTGTCCAATGCAGGAATAGTATTGAACCAGGTTTGACGAGAATGGATTGCAAAAGGAGTAAATGCGTCTTGCGTCTATTTCGGATTAAAAGTGTTGATTTTTTTAAGTATCTAACATTATTTAATCGGGAGCCTGATGGCCGAGTAGCTAGTGCTGTGGCGCTTTAAACTACAGGTTTCGGGTTCGAGTCCCGGAGGTACCCTGGATGTTTGTAGTGGTTCGGAATCAACTTTAAACTGTAGGTCCCGGTCTAATAGGATCGTAGAGCGTTGTGAGGGTAGTATTACTCGCGTCCGTAGCATACCTTCAAGCTACACTTGCCCTCTGGGTAGTGCTAAAGGATTAATAGCTGTGCAGCCCTTGCGTATGGCATAAATATTAACCGTCTCTGTATTGATAGCTGCATTAGAACATTATCTAATCGTTACGTGTGTTGGCCATTGTAGTATTAAAACCTATCTATCTGAAATCTAAATCTTTCTGAAGACAATGTGAAGCGGTTTATTTTGTAATTTGCTTTAATAAAATAATTTATTTTTATATATTGTGTTCGAGGAGGTTTGGAGGAGGAGGTCATTAGATTCCATCTTGTTTATGTCCATACAAAATAGTGATGGTGAAAATTTGGATGCAGTGTTTCATTACCTCGGTTGGGTAACGCTGAATCTGCTACATAAACTTCCTGAATTTGCTATATACAGAACGACTTTTAATTAACTGACAATTTTTGATTGTAATAACTTCTCAGAATCTCACGAGATGCGTGTAGTGAGAGAGCGCATAAAAGGAATTTGTTTCATGTCAGTTCCAAACCATTTTGAAAGTCTATCACCCAAAATGTCATATTTAATCAACGATCGTATTTTTATTGCTAAAAATTGGTATTTATGTGGTATACTGAGGATAAGACAAGAGGTATTGCTAAGATAGTAGTTTTTTTTCCCAAATTCGTAATCTGGGTAGGAATACTGGAGGAATTTTCATTATATTTCACCAGGCAGTTGTTTAACAATACTAGGAATAATTTTTAAACAATAACAGGAAAAAACCAAAAAAAAAAAAAAAACCATGGTTTTTATTTTCCAGTACAGTTTTACTTCAGAAATGGTTCAATTTTACTTCAGAATGTTTCATGGTTCTTATTACAGAATTCTGAGAAAATGTTGTCTTAAACATTTTCTCAGAATTCTAAACACCCAGTGAAAGACAACAACAATAATAAAAGCAAATTACTTTTGTGCAATTATTGATCACTCAGAGTAGGAAAAAACAAACAAATAAACACAAGCTAAACAAGAAATAAAAAGAACTTACCAAAAGAAAATAATTCTTTTTTTTTTTAAATCCATTTATGTCGAGAATGACTGAGCGGGCAAAGAACTGGAAAGCAAAATCCTCTGAAAGCCTCGAATGTCCCAGGAATTCATACAGAACCTGGTCAAAAATCTGTTGAAACATGACATCCCTTTTAAGTAATCGTCGGACAAAGCATTTAAGCTGGATTAGAGTTTTTCTCCCCTGTTTTTAGATGGGAGAAAAAAAAAGGTAGTTCTAAAAATATCCTTTCGCCCTCTTACGACCTTTAATCAAATTTAGGCCCGAACACCTGGCTTTTAAGGGGGAGACTCTGAAATTTTAATCTTGATAAAAAGCCTTTCGGAGAAGCATGGCGAAATCTCATTAATTCGATCAAACATGGTTAAGATTCAGTGCCATCAAAGACTATCCTACAAGAGGTTCTGGCTTCGCCAAGACTGATTGCTGCCTTGTCATATTAAATTTATTAAAATAAATCATTCGTTGCGTAGTTGCTATTTTTGAAAATTGATGGTAGGTGGGGGTTTGAAAGGATGAAAACTCAATTGTGTAAAGATGGTGGATTTTCGCTGCTAAGTTTAATTTTTGAATTAATTTCATTTTTAGAATTGTTACAAAACGAAATATCATGGCTTATTTTGAACAGCATTTACTTGAAAAAGTCAATATTGATTTTTATTGGAAGTTTATCCATATCCAAAAATGTTAATAAAATATATAAATAAAAATGTTAACAAATTGTAATGTTGAATTGTATTATTATGTATACAGATAATGTCCTTCTTCAATGGGCGGCCTGATGGGACGACCAATGTGTTAGTGTGTGTTAAATGTGCCTAATTAGCCCAAAGTGTGGGCAGGATATGGCTAATTGGCTAGTTCTCTGGCTTAATTAACCTAAAGTGTGCTCAAAATAACGGCAGAGCGACAAAGCAAAGCAAATCTTCTTCAATGGCGCAACAGTCCCATGGTCGGCTAAGGCCTTCTGCCTGTTGGCAGATTCCAAAACTTCTGGCCACAGGCTTTAGGTTCCAATCCTGTCGGTGGCATAGATGTATTTTAGTAGTTTGATATCCATGTTAAACTGTAGGTCCCTGTCTAATTATCCCAAAGTTTCCGAAAAATGACCATAGAGCGACAAACCGAACTGAAATCACTATATTAACACTGTTCCTGAAATATACAAGAAAGGAGGATTATTTCCCATTTGTGATGCATAAGGAAAACTATAATTCAATCAAAAACTCTATGGGATTTTCATTTTGCCAGGAAAAGCAATCCAATGGGCAGAAAGATCCTGATACATTGCCTATAATTAAAAGATGCCTCATTTTGATTGTTTTGGTTTGTCGCTCTACTGTCATTTTGTGTACATTTTCGGCTAATTAAATCAGGACCATAGAACAGGATATAACATTAGCTTGGGTTCCGAACCACTAGCATACATACATGCCATAGACAGAATTCGAACCTGAATACCAAAAAGGCCAGACCTCCAGCCAATTCCAGCACCTAACATGTAGCTTGGGTTCCGAACCACTAGCATACATACATGCCTTAGACAGAATTTGAACCTGAAGTGTGTGATACCAAAGGCCAGACCTCCAGCCAATTCCAGCACCTAACATGTAGCTTGGGTTCCGAACCACTAGCATACATACATGCCATAGACAGAATTCGAACCTGAAGTGTGTGGTACTAAAGGCCAGACCTCCAGCCAATTCCAGCACCTAACATGTAGCTTGGGTTCCGAACCACTAGCATACATACATGCCATAGACAGAATTCGAACCTGAAGTGTGTGGTACCAAAGGCCAGACCTCCAGCCAATTGACCATCAGGCCTCCGTCACATTTTGAATCTCACAACCTCAATAATCGGTTAAAGATGGAAAAATAAACCCATGATGGTGGCTGAAAAATTGGCATAAAACATTATCAAGATACTTTAATGAGATTTAAACATTCAAATATTATCGTAAACACTCAAATTTCTATAGGTTACAAATCCATAAATATTTTTTTAAAATGCTCAGTACATAAGTTAGCATTTCGTTCAGTCCATGAAGCCTATTTATTAAGTCTAAGTATCATTTGAAGTCCACAAATGTTCATTTATCTACATATTCACATGAAACAAAGCCATTCTTTGCTACTAATCCCAACGAGATGCGCTCAAACAAAAACTTTACAAATGATCAGCGGATAAAACCCTTCAGCTGTGCCATTAGAAAAATGATCTCTCAACCATCAACAAGATGGGTTCTGGGTTTATCTTGCGTTCGCTGAGATGAACATTACGATTCTTTGCATCATCGATATCATCCAATCATCGATAGTCATCTTTGAATGCAAACGACCATACAGCTGGAATAAATAAAAAAAACTAAAGATAAACCGATCATGGTTTACTCTATGCAAATAAATATAAAGCATATTTTGTTTTCAATAATAAATAAATGCTTCCTTATTTTCAATATTTTCCATGCTGACTGTTCATTTCAATACACTTATATCTCCCGCGGTGCTTGGATTACTTTCTACTCGTAAGAGGTAATTTGAAAACGCATCAGGGAAATAAAACTTCAAAAAAATACGGCTTTCGTACCTAGAGAATACTAGCATAAAATTTAGAAAAAAGAAGCATTAGAGAATATGTAATTGAGAAATTTATTCGCAGTTTGAATATACAACTCAACGATCTTCAAAGTTTTAATATTTTTGATACTCAAAATAACCCCTGTTTCGATTTGGTTCATGTTTTTAGTATCTCTGTAATGACATGTGTATCTTGGTAATCTCTGTAGTACATATGTGTCTCTGTAGTATTTCTGTAATGAAAACCCACGCGACGTGTTTTTGAACACGAGAGTTTTCAATTGCGTGTAGCTTCGCGTATGCGTATATATATCTGACATATCAATTTAAATTTATTGTTTTTATTGTTATCCAGTTAAGTATTATGGCCTAAGTCATTTGCCAATAGAGCCTCGCATATATTGCAAATTCATCATTACCTATTGTGTGTACAGCACGGAGGACAATCATATTTCCTCATTTTCTTTTATTATTTTCTCATAATTTTCTCCTTCTTCTTCATTGGCGTAACCATGTTTGATGATGGGCCAAGACCGTCTGCCTAGATTGCCAGATTTCCATTTTTTTAAGGAATAGGGTTATAAACCCTACACCCAACAATCATATTAAACCTGGACTTACGGTTTAAAGTGAAGTTTGAACCACTACAAACATCTATGGCATCGCCGGGAGCTCGAACCCAAACCCGAAACTTGCGGCACCGAGAGCCAAAGCGCTAGTCTCTCGGCATGATAGCTCATATTACACCCTCGTATTTTCACCGTCTCCTTATTATCTCGCATTACACTCTATTACTCTCTATTCTTTCTCTATTTCTTTATTTTCTCATTTTCTCTATTCCATATTTTCTCATATTACACCAACATATTTCCACCACATTTTTGAAGGGACATTCAATCCATGGAAAAGACTTTTGAGCCCGCAGATTTGCAAATGTGCGCCCTGGCATGACCACGGAATTTCTGATACGGCATTGTTTGTCGCCTTTTTTATTCGTCTGTTCATTCATATGCATAAAAATTGATGTATGTGACCTTTCAGCATAAATTAGAAGCTATAATATTCTGAAGTTCAACTTGTTTCTCTGAATTTATTATAATTTTTATCTAGTATCTTTTTATTTTTAATTAAACCGAAACTTTAGTTTTTAATTGTTAAATACTTAGCGCCAGATGTCGTCTGGTGGCCTGATGATGCTTGGCGCTGATTACGTTCATTTATGACATTAAACTGCCTTCAAGTCCAGTTTTAGTTTTTTAAAAATATATTAAGTTTTCTATCTTTTAGATTTGGTTTGTCGTTCTACGGTCATTTTTTATCACACTTTAGGGTAATTAGATAAAGACCTACAACTTAACATGGATTCCGAACCATTAACAAACATCCATGTCAACCCCAGGATTCGAATCTGAATCCTGTGGTACCAAAGACCAGAGCGCTAGATGTCAGGCCACTTCCAAAGTAAGGGAGATTGGTTCGAGATCCGACTATAGTATTGAATTAAAAATTGACGTATACAAGCCTGGTAGCAGCACGATAAATCTGCAGGCAAAAAAGAACTTTAGTCAAAAAGGAGAAAAGTGCAAACCTGCATGCCAACCTTCAGAGATGACCTATTCAAATTGCTTTAGTAAAATATGGATGCACTACAGCAAGGCCTCCATAATTATTTAGTGTTACCTTGGGTATGGCTAAATCTGTTACATATCTGCAGAATTCAACGCTGAATCTGTTACAATGTTTGACGTTGAATCGTTTATAATCTGAAGCATGTGATACCAATGGCCAGAGCGCTGGCCAATTGAACATCCCGCTCTCAATCTCTTTGAAGAGTGAAATATTGAGTTTAATGTTAAGTGGGTATATTTTCATTAGCATTTTTCTTTGTCTACTTTTTTACGTTTTTGTTGATACTTTGTCTTAATTTAACCCTTTGCACTAGAGGGCTCCGAGCGAGCCATTTAAAAATTTGTCTTCAAGATCGAGGGCTCCGCTACGGAGACAATGCAAATAATATAAATAATGCGTTTCTTTTTTAATGCGGATATCAAAACATGTGAATATGATCTTTTCACTAAAATCGCTTCGAGTTGCTAGTAATACGAATGAAAAAAAAAAAACTTCGAGTGCAAAGATTTAATAAAACAAACTAAAAATATGTAATATCACTGAAGCCGGAAAAAAATTGTAATAAATGAACAAATCTTAGACTACTGTCCGGTATCATGAAACTAATAGAGATCTGCAATAATATTATTCGAATATTCATGCATTAGGGTATATTTTCTTTTTAGTAACAAGAACTTTCTCTGGCATTATAATCCATAAGAAGACAAAAAAGGAAACGGCCGAGGGCGCCACCTGGGAGGTCGCAAAGTGGCCCAGAATTTCGCGAGTACATTAAAAGGCCTGCGGGGGCCTGGGCAGCTAATTGCTTTATGTTCGACAGGAAAGGGTTTTCCGGGCTGGCCGAGGCATTAGGTTTTATCCTCCGCAAGAGAACCTAGTAACTTTTTTTTTTTTTTTCATCTCCGGGGAGTTTTCGACAGCTTCCTGCAGAAACGAAGTTTTCTGTCACTTCTTACCTGCGCGGGGCCCCTTTACTCCTGCGATTTCCAAATTCAATTTAAAGGGATTTTAGAGAAGAGAAATTCACTTTTCTTTTCCTCATATTTTTTTGTTTTACTCTCTCTCTCTCTGTCCAAAGAGTCGTTTTTTATAGAAGACAATCCTGCAGATTTGATCGGTTCCATTTTTTTTTTAAAAGGTAATATGTGCGATCAATTCGATTTTTTGGGCAATTTTGCGAAAGTGTCTTTCGTAAGATTTCCAACTGTAAAAAAAAATCTTTCACCGAAGTAGATGATAACACACTGATAAAATACATATAGAAAATGACGTTCCTTGATAATTGGAAGATTCCTAAAAATGCTTTTAAGATTTTTATGTGAATGAACTTTGTATAACATCAAAATGAAATTGTGAGAATGGATGTCTTTTAGTGTTTCGTCAATCATATTGGTATTTATTGATACACGTATAAAAAACAAAACAAAAAAAAAGTCAAGAAAACACTCAGGCACTTCATGAGTGAATGCTTAAAGTTGTGGATGAAGATACATACAATACATAAAATTTAAAGAATAACATATTTACGAATGTATCTTGAATAAAATGATTAAAAATAGCAGCATATTCATAAAATAGTAGACTATCCTATATTTTAAAAAAAAAAATCTACTATATTATCTGGCCCCAATTAGGCTAATGAAAATGAAAAATCACAATACCTTTTATCCGAAGAAGCACAAGTCACCAAAATGATGAGCAATGTCGGCGAAAAATCCCCCCAAAAAGTTTCAGAAACATGACACCGCTTGGAATTTAATTTAAAATTGCTTGTGCGTCATCCATGTTCTGCTTAATTTGGTCATACATTAGAAACCTTCAATGCTCTAGCAAACCAAATCATGGTGAGACCCGAACTGAAGTCTAATGGTAAAAAATCATAAAATAGTAGACTATCGTATAGTTAAAAAAACGGTCTACTATATTATCTGGATGGGGCCTGAATGGCCAAGTGTCTAGCTCTCTGGCGCTCGGTGCCACGGATTTCGGGTTCGAGTCCCGGTGGTGTCATGAATGTTTGTAGTGATTCGGAATCCACTTTAAGCGCTAGGTCCTGATATCATACTCTGGCCTTTGGCATCCCAGGCTTCAAGTTCGAATCCTGGCGGTGGCATGGATGTTTGTGAGTGGTTCGGAATCCACGTTAAACAGTAGGTCCCGGTCTGTTTAGCCCAAAGTGTGCATAAGATGACCGTAGAGTGACAAAAACCAAGCCAAACCTGATATCATATGACAGTAACAGAGTCACGGAGCCAAGTCCGACTTCTACCTACGGGCAGCCAATCACAACAAGCTGCCCTCTTTCCTTTCAAACCATGAATACATACGGGTTTGTGAGCTTGGTCTAGATTTATACAAATTGATTTTAGATTTATTGAGATAAGAAATAACAAACAATATATTATCTGGCCCAATTAGGTTAATGAAAAAGGAAAATCACAATAATTTTATACAATCCTAGCACAAGCTAACTACCTTCAACGCTCTAGCAAACCAAATTCTTGTGAGAACCGAACTGAAGTTTAAACCGTCTATTTCGAAATGCGACCCCTTTATGCTAATGCCTGCGAGTTTCCACACAATGCTTTGTCCCACGGAGCGCATGTCTGGAGACAGTTGAACTGATAAATATTCCGGGGGCACTGGAGCATATAAGGGATTCCCATAAGAAATGCGCATTTCAAACCATTCTGTTGGGCAAGTGCAGATATTGCTCGCAGTGCGATATGCTCCGTGGATCCAGCAATAAACAGATGCACTGCAGCAGTAGATTTAGGGGGCGGGAATCACCGCGGCGTGAAATGCGCGGAGAATTGTGAAAAGTGATGAGTAGTGTCGGACGGTAAAATCCCTAAAAGAAGTTTCAGAAACATGACATTCAATTTAAAATTTGCTTGTGCGTCATCCATGTTCTGCTTACTTGGATCATAACTTGGAATTCTCGCTATCGATCCAACTGCCATTTGTATTCCTCTATCCACTGTGTCTCGTTCTAAGGTGTGAATGTTAACAACGATTTCTCATCTGTAGTATTCTGAATTTGAGTTTTCCGAAATATTTCTACAGCTCTATCTTCCTGAGTCTCTATCCCTATTGTGATAGAGTATTTTAAAATTCCGACATTTAATTGCGGCAATTTAATAGACTAGGATAAATTAATTGATTGAAATATTGAAAGAGAAAAATCCGTTTTTAACTGTTATAGCTGTTGTTAGTTTTGTAACGCTAAATCAATTTCAGTTTGTAGCTAAACTACCATTTGTACATAACGGATAAAAAAAAATCGTTTAATGACACAGTACAGATAGTGTATGTAATTTGTTTTTTTCTTTTAGCAATTTCCATATATAATTTCGACACATAATATACATTTTCGACATATATAATCGACATTTTCATAAAGTTAAAAACCAGAGAGACAGTTATTTTTCTCATTCGTTGTTCGTTTCATTTGTTTTTCATTGTGTGATTAAATTACTTTTAAGAAGTATTAAAGTAAAAATGCATAAGTAAATATAAATTATTTTAATTTCTCTTAAAATCAGAAAATGTTAATAAATGAATAGGATTCAACAAATCCTAGATATAATAATAACATTCTATTATGAGTATATATGTAGGGGACCTGATGGCCGAGTGTCTGGAGCTCGGTAACCCATGTTTCGGGTTCGAGTCTTAGCGGTATCATGGATGTTTATAGTGGTTCGGAATCCACTTTAAATCGTAGTCCCGGTCTAATATGACCGGAGAGAGTTGGACATAGGGCTGATAACCCTATCTCATACAAAAAAGGACTTCTCATGCTTTGGAATCTGCCACTAGGCAGAAGGCCTTGGCCCAGCATGGGGTATTGCGCCATTAAATGTAAGAATTAATTTTGGTATTAGACTGAAAATAATCTATTACGTAGTGACGTTTTTAAACTTTTTAAAAGTTGAAGCAATTCTTATAATTCAATAGATGGAAACAATGTATCAAGGCGTGCTTTCCCTATCGTAAAATTATCAGGTCTTTTTTTTTTATTTTATATACTGAGAAATACTGTAAGTTGTTTTTTAGCTGAAATAAGGTGTAAGCTGAATTTTCTTGAGAAATAGGCTGTTTCAGTCACTCATTAAGACTTATTCTTTCTAATGCAGCTGGCAAACACTTAGACAGCTTGGTCTTGGATGCCTTAAGCCAAGCGCTGCACAGACGTACTCACTTTGCATTACCCAGGGGACGCGTGTAACGTGAAGATACGCCACGGACGCAGAGTAACAATGCCCCGCAACGCTCTACGATCCTATTAGACCGGGACCTACAGTTTAAAGTGGATTCCGAACCACTACACACATCCATGGCACCGCCGGGACTCGAACCCGAAACCTGTGGTACCGAGCGCCAGAGCGCTAGCCACTCGGCCATTCAGGCCCTCACTCATTAAGACAATGTTTGTTATATCAGGAGATGAATTCGTTGCTTTAATATTTTTAAAATGGTTTGCTATAGAGCAAAATTACTTTTAAAAGTTTTTTGCAAAAATAACCATACTGAATAACCTTATATATAACCTTAATATAACCTTCCAGTTCGTTCCTATTGAAAATTTAAAATTTAAGAACTTCGATGACAAATGAAATTACTAAAATTAAGAGGTGGGATAACTTTTCAGGCGTAAATGAATGTTGTTTACTATACCAATATTAATTCCTTACAACAACAAATAATAAGTATTTACCTTAGTTATTTCAATGTTAATAATCAATTTTAAACAATATAATCCCTTACGTATAAAGTAAATAAATCTTTTATTATTCGTATTCTTTAAATGTTTACCTAATGAATAATTTATAAAATGTAAAAATGTTGACTTCTCGGTTCTATTTTGCGGGTTTTGTATTATTGCTGACACTCATTCCATACCAAACAAACAAATATCTATTCAAAACAAGTTAACATTTTATCAAAATGCATCACATTTTTCCTAAAGTAACTCTTTTTTTTACTCCCTTCTGGTGGAAGCGAATCGATTTTAAAAACATAAAAATAAACATAAATTTTCTGTCGCCTTTTATTTTTGAAAAATCGGCGTCGAATATTCGTCGCCATTCGCGGCACGTCCTGCGACGAGGATTGCGTTTTGGGCTGGAAACGTGCGCAGCGGGAAATAAATGTCGTTATGGCACCCAAATCAACAGGCGCGGCCATTTTTCCTTCTTCCCTTTTTCTTTTTGAGCACTTGTTGGCGGACATTTCTCCTGGGACAGAAACCGAAAGTCACATTTGGCTCACTAATTTAAAAAAAAAAAAGGTATCGGATAAGTAACAAAGATAAGGATCAAAAGATAAGTAACACTTAAACGATTTACTTTACTTTTTATTGCCAATGTCAAGGGTAAAGGGGCCTGATGGGGGGCCGAGTAGCTAGCGCTTTGGTGCTCTGCGCAGGTTTGAGGTTCAAATCCCGGCGGTGCCATGGATGTTTGTAGTGGTTCGAAACCCACTTTAAACCGTTGGCCCCGGTCTAATAGGATCGTAGAGCGTTGCGGGGACATTGTTACTCCGCGTCCGTGGCTTATCTTCACGCGCCCTCTGGGTAGTGCTAAGTGAGTAACGTCTGTGCAGCCCTTATGTATTAAAGATTACGGTCTAAGTATTTACCAGCTGCGTTAGAAAAAAAAAAAGAATGTTAAGGGTAAAAACCTCAAAAACATAATGATGAAACAAAAGTTCAACCAACATATTATCTCACCATTATTTTTTGCATTCTAATAACTTTTAGCTTCTATAGCTGCAAGGAATACTTATCATTTCATAATATGTGTTTTATCCATTTTTACTCTCCTCAGTGGCCTGATGATTAATTGGCTAGCGCTTTCGCCTTTGATACCCCATTCTTCAAGTTCGAATCCTGGCGGTTGAATGGAGGTTCGAATTCACGTTAAACTGTAGCTTTGGCTATAAAAACCTCCAATAAGATACAGGTGCTTCGCCAAGCTACCTATGCCGTATTCAATCTTAAGTTGCAATGTTTTCTTGTGTATCACGTGGAAATAAAATGGATGTAAAACTATCAAAGGGATATAAATATCAAGATGTAACAGAAGTTCTAGTCCTTTTTACCGATTGAAATAAACTGAAAATTAGCCAAAAAATATGTTAATTGAATGATCTACATAGTCCTCATTCTTTTCAATGTCATTTTCTCAATCAGCTTTTCGATGATTTTTCTTTTAATTCATTTGATTTTTTTATTGGAAAAAAGAATTTCTTTTCATTTCGATCTTTTTTCTTTGAAGTTCACCCAAATTCTGCAAATTATTTTGTAAAATCCTAAAAAAATAGTAAACTGTTGGGAAAAGATCGGTAAAATAGTTTGAGGAAGCATAATTTCCCAGTCGAATTCTTCTGGACACTTTTAAACAATCTTGCAGGGTTGCGTTTAAGCTATTCATGTTGCATCCCTTTCTGTTTATCAATGAAAACCATTTTTCCTGCAAAAATATCTTTAAACCTCTTAGTTAACTATTAGCAAACTTCAGCGGCTATTGTACGCCTGTTACCTAACTATACATAATGATAATTTCCTTTAACGTCACACCCTATACTCAGAATATTCTTTGGATGCAGGCCATTGCAAAGCTTTTCGATATGTCTTGAATTAAAGTTGATACTCTGTATTTTGGACTTATTATAAACTGTGTTTGGACATTATTATAAAATATAAATCCATTTCTGATAGATGGATACGTGTTGAATCTGTGTTATCATTTCTTAAGATTTTTCTTAAAATATCGTCTGGTTAAAAATTGATAGACGAAGATTCCATGAGCAAAAACCATGAAATTCCATGATTCCAAAGAATAAGATAAATTGTAAAAAAAATAGTAATATTTGGGTTAAGAGAGGTTGATTTGGTTTGTCGCTCTATGGTCATTTAATACACATTTTAGGTTAATTAGACACATACAGTTTACCGTGGATTCCTAATCGCTATCAAACATCCATGCAAGTATTCGAACCTGAAGCCTGTGGTACCAGAGGCCAGAGCCTTAGCCAATTGGCCATCAGGCAACCATAAGAGAAGTTGACCGTGTATGAAACAAAGAATGATAATTTCTTTCAAGGCATACATGTTCCTTGCATTTTATACAGATGCAAAAATACAGAATTGTTATTTTGACAATGGTGAGGCATTGAATTCATTATGAGTGTGATATTTATATAGATAAGCCTGACATCAGAAGAAAATTTAATTCAACTGTTTGATTTGAAAGTGATAAATGCTCACATCCGACTAATTCTTCGTCTTTAATTGTCGAGTGTGATTTGGTTTTATGACAATAGTTCTTCAACAAATTAAAATATATTCAATTAGAATTTTTTTAGTTCTAAAAGAACTAGGCTTTCACATATGCAATGGAGGCGATGAGATGAAGATATTTTTTGATAAGAAGGACAGCTTTCATGCAGCTGAACTCACCTGTTGAGGCAGCTGAACTCACCCTTTCCTCTCTAAAAGAGAAATCGCTTCAGACAACTCTAGGCATCGATCCGTTTCACTTGTTGCCAGGAGCAGTCCACTGTAGAGTCTGACGTGGGGGAGGGAGAGACACCTTAATCCTTTCTTTTAAATACACACAGATCCTTGAGTTATGTTTCACAATTAGCCCTCTTTGTAACATGGTTCATTTGTTCAGAAATAATCCAAATAGCTTCTTGTTATTCTATGTTAAATATAAAACGAATTGAACCAAATTTTCAAATGATAGAATGTACTGGAAAACACAATATTTTGGATGTTATTGGATGTCTTTTGTAATACACGACTTTTTTTTTTGGATATCTTTTAGAATATACTGGACGACACATTCTTTTTACACGTTCTATACTGAAAAACATGCTCTTTTAAAATGAAAAGCATACAAAAGTAGTATTATCTGCTTATAACAAAATTTACTGAAACAAAATAAATAAACTTTTGGAAATGAAAGTTTTTACTTTTGTTCTTTTATACTATATATTTTTTTAGTTTTATTCTCCTTTACTGTATAAGAGAAATAATTTCTTTTTGTTTAAAGAATGCAAAGAGTAAATATTTTGCGAATTATGACATGTAGATATATATTTGTACGTCCAGAGTTTCAAATAATTATCAGGTATGAATTTCGTATAATTCACTTTTGAATTCGGGGCCGAACCCGATACCTGTGGCGTTCGGTACCACAGTTATCGGGTTCGAATCCCGGCTTTGCCATGGGCGTTTGTAGTGGTTCGGAATCCACTTTAAGCCGTAGGTCCCAGTCCTAATAGGATCGTAGAGCGCTGTGGGGGGCATTGTTACTCCGCGTCCGTGGCTTACCATCAAGTTACACGCGCCCCCTGGGTAATGCAAAGTGAGTAACATCGGTGCAGCCCTTATGGCGAAGATCTCGGTCTATTTACCAGCTGCATTAGAAGAAAAAAAAACATGTGAATTTTGAGGCTTGGCGACAATATAAGAATGGCCGTGTCAACAAATTATCTGTTGTTGCCATGTCTCAATTCAGGGAAAGGACATAATAAAGGACATTGAAGTTGTCGCTCAATGAGATCTATACTGCAATAGATACAAATATTTTACTGCACCATATGAAATCAAATGTATATTTGAAATTATGTGTATGTTAATTCTTTTCTGTCTCTTTCTGTTTCAGGATTCTACAGTTGGAACTCCAGTTACATTACGAATTGATAAAAATGGATTCTTTTTGTTCTGGACAGACCAAAACAACGTGAGTACCATTTTTTTTACAAACCAGTTTTTAATTTATTTTTGAATGAAATAAAATAGATATTGTTCTTTTTTTTATTATCAAAAACCTCTGAAAATATAGTACAAAATATCCTTTAAGCCATTATTTAACAAATTTTATTCCAAAAAAAATTAAATTTTAATACTGGAAATATTTATCACAAGAATTGGTTTTATTTGAGGATGGAAGTTTATTGTCAATATACTTATTAAAATGTGTTTTTTCACTATTAGATATCCTTTTTATATTCAAATTATACATTGAACTTATGAAAATATCTATACCTAAATAAAAATTATCTAGAAGTTATTTTTAGTTTTTTTTTTTTTGAATGGTATTTTTTTTTTAAATTTATTTAGATTTTTTTTTACAAAATGCCAAATTAAATATTATTTAAAATAATATATTATTTATTTATGAGGAAACAATTAAATCGCTGAAAATTTTATTTATAGAATTAAATAAGCACCATTTTGTGTTTATTATATCAAAGCTTATGCTTACCAACCCAGAGGAGTGCAAAGGACATAGTACCCCGTGAGATTTTTTCAAAATTTAAATATTTCAGGATAAATCTTTTTATTATACTATTATAGATGTCATAAACCAGTGATCAGCAAAATCATTAGTCAAAAGAGCCAAAGATCAATAGTTCAACGATTAAGATCTTTTTGAGGGCCAAATTTTTCTCAAACACCATGGTTTTAGGACTGAGTTTTAACTAGCTATTAACATTAACTAAAAACCAGATATCATATTAATAATAAGATCATTTATCGCAAAAATATTTTTACATATAAACAAAATTTTTTAAACTAAAGAACGCATTTAATGTAAACAATGGCCTTGTTTAATGTAAACACTTCTTTGGGAAGTTTGGATAAGTCAGATTTATACAAAACAAAAGTCATGGGATAGCAATATGCAAATTTTCATAGCATCGCGTAGAACAGGTATAAATAATGCTTTCGCAGAGCTTTCATTTCTGTTCAATATTTTGAAGAGGTTTTGACGTGATGATGACCGCAAAACTTTGAACGCGGAATTTTTACACGCATGGGTCATGCCATTTCGGAAACGTTAGGGAATTCAACATTCCCAGAAAATTGAAATTTCAGGCATAACATCCCACCAAAACTTAACGACCGAGACCGGCGACGTCTGAAAAGAGTCGTAAATTTAACAGACAAGCAACACTGCGTCAAAAACAATGGGACGTACAAGGGACTTGTCTGTTAGAATGAATTTGGCTTTCTTGGGCTATTCCAGCAGAAGAGTGCCTTTACTGACAGAACGACATCGCTTGCAGCGAATCTTTGAGCATATCGGTTGGTCCCTAGATGAATGGAAAACCGTGGCCTGGTCCGATGAGTCACGATTTCAGTTGGTAAGAGCTGATAATTCGAGTGTCAAACGAAGCCATGGACCCAAACTGTCAGCAAGGCACTGTTCAAGCTGGTGGTGGCTCCGTAATGGTAGTTTTTTCATGGCATGGACTTGGTCCTTATGGAAATGCTTATGTTCAGCTACTTGGAATCACTTGCAGCCATTCATGGATCATGTACCCAAACAACGATGGATTTTTAATGACAATGCGCCATGTCACCGGCCACAACTGTTCGCGATTGGTTTGAAGAACATTCTGGACAATTCCAACGAATGATCTGGCCATAGATCGCCCCACATGAATCCCATCGAGCATTTATGGGAATAAAGAGGTTTGTTCGTGCCCAAAATCCTGCACCATCAACGCTTTCACAATTATGGACGTTTATCTAGACAGCATGGCTCAATATTCCTGCAGAAGACTTCCAACGACTTGTTGAGTCCATGCCACGTCGAGTTGCTGCACTTCGCCGGGCGAAAGGAGGGCCGACACGATATTAAGAGATATCCCATGATTTTTGTCACTTCAGTGTATGTCTTTAGTTTTAATTTCAAACAGGATTCTAGATTCTTATCGTTCAATATATCTCATCTCTCAATTTACTTCTGATGAAGCACATACGGGAAAAAGATTGCTCTTATCAAAATGTAGAATCAAAAGAGTGAAAGAACAGCAAACTCTATTTTTTTAAATAATCATATGAGTCAGAATACTATTCCAGATGATGAGATTTATCATGTCTTATTTCTTCAGATTTTTCAACTGATTAACTTTAGCTGGGAGCTAAGATCACATATATTAGATTCATTTTTCCCATATCAATATTAATGCATCAATATTTGAGCTGAATAATTCTTTGTTTTTTAGCTCCTGTAATTGCATTTTAAAAACGCCATTGGCAATATTAAAAGGATAAAACTCAATTCTGATATGTCAGAATTCAAGAGATTTTTTCAATAAACGCTAATGTCGTTATGCTATTTCTGAATTCTTGAAACCTCTGAAGAAAAGCTACATTTAAATTGCTATTTAAAAATAGTATATGCCAATTACCGAATTGTTATTTTTTGGCGTTGTTACAGCAGGCCAGAAAATGCATTAATGTTTCTCTTTCAAAAACTTGCCCAAAAAAAGGTAATTTTTTTTTCCCAATGAAATGGCTTCTTCCATGTTTGGTATAATTGTGTTTCCTTCCTCATGTAGTTTACGATTAAGATTATTTAAATGAGACGTAACATCCAACTTGAAATAAAATTTTTGTTTCCCCCTGATCGTCCGTTAGTTTAGTTCAACACACTTCAAAAGGGCAGATGTTTTAATTTTTAATAACAGGGAAATGAAACACTTCCTTCTGAAAGCCAACGTACCTTATTATGCAGCAGAAGATCTGCTTATTCACTCTCCAACTCAACCTAAAAAATCTTTAAATTAACTAAAAATTTGAGCTTAATTAAATGGAGCTTTAGCCACAACTGTGTTGACAATTTTGAACACCAATTCCAGGACATTGAAAATTTCTTCCGGAAATGTCTGCACTCACAACGCTTCTTGATAGAACAATGATCACATGATTAATTATTTTCTTCAAATTAGAAACAATGCCTTTTCTCATTTCAGTCATACTTTTTGCCCCATCTATTGAAATTGAAACAAATTTTTCTAGGGAAAAAATATGTTGTTTCTCCATAAATAAGTGACAGCATTTGCAATATCTTCGTGTTTGACCTTTCAGTGCCAGTAATCCTAAATGTTTTCCTTTACGATCAGTAGATGAAATAAATCGAACTAAAAGTGAAATTTACGTTGTGTCATTTATGTCCTAAGATTCGCAACAGCTATTGATAAAGCTGAAACCAATTTAAGATCTTCGATTTGCTAATTTATATTCAAAGACATATTGTTGTTTTAACAGACAAGGGTTAATTTTTAGACAGTTTAATTTTTTTAAAGAATTTATGCCTTATTCTTAAAATTCCAGACTAATTCATCGTATGCCTCTACAATTTTTATGTATTTACAGTCTGCGCATGATTTTACTTAGTTATCACTTCACTAGCAATAAAACTTCCAATATGTGATTTTTGAAAGATTGCATACAATAATTAAATACATAACTTTATTTTTATTCTAAAGTTTCTCATTATTCCTCCTCATAACTTGCAGGATATTTACTACCAAATGAAGCTTGTTTTGTTGTCAAGTGTCTCTTCAAAATTTTTTTTTCTTGTAAAACGCCAATTTTTCTTAATAAGAGAAATCGGAAAGCCATTTGTGCTATGTATAAATGCGAACGATGCAGTCAATTTAAAATTAATTTGGTGATTTTCTTTTTCCATTTTTTTTTTTTTGTAACCGTGTCAAATAAGTAGCACCTAGAAACATGCTTCATTTTATAACAATAAAAGCAACAACATAAAATTACTTATTAAGTTGATACCAAAAAATACTTGTGAGGTTCGTAGCTGGTTGAAAGATACAAGTAGATTAATGCGCCGAGTAGGTAACCTCATAACTCTCGCACGTCGTAAGACTTTTCAGCAATTCAAAAGTGATCACTGTACACACGGGTAAGCTGTGACTGTCTTATTGTTGTTCAACTCGTGTTTTAGTCAAGTATGCCTGCTTTGCGCCATATTACCCGCTGCCGCTTGTGCTACGTCAACAATGGTTTACCAACCACTGTCCTAAACTTAAGAAAAAAAATTTTTTTTCTTTTTCAATTCCTTCTTTTATCTCACACTTTCCCTATATATATGTCTTGTTCAAATTTTCAATCGTTCATAAAATACTTCTTATTCATCCACTCAAGTTCAAATACATTTTTTTGAACTTGTAATGGATGACATTTGATGTTAATACAGTTTTTTCAAATATTAATTCAGTAATTAAATTTTTATTAATTAATTTTAGTTTTTTTTTAGATTTAAGTTGCCTATATCTACCAATAGATGGCGCCAGATAAACTTAAAAAAATAAATGAAAATTATTTAAAAAGAACTTTCTGCAATAGAGTGAAAAAAAAAGTAGGAATTGATTTAAATTTTTTTTTTTTTTTATATTACTTGTTATGCGTAATTGTTTATCATCATGAAAAATCATTCATCTAAATAAATTCCTCAGAAAACAATAGAAATGTCTCTTTGTTGTCTCTCAAAAAGTGCCTCAGGGTTAGTGTTTGTAGACGAAGAAGGGGGGTGCATTCCTACAGATGGTGTTCTCTTACCATCTCTCAAATATTTCTTTTGAAAGATTTACAAGAGGCACTCTTTGCTTCCAGACAGTAATGGAGAACTTATGTAACAGTAACTATGAGTGGCTTAAACAGCTCTTCTGAAAATTATCTTCTTGGCTTATCCCCCTCTTTGAGGAGTTGAATAGCCCATGAACAGTAGTCTTGCTCTCTGTTTTCGTAAACGAACAACAGTCTGAAAATCTGGCTCGGTCTATTTTCATTTGCTAAGGTTGTTTGGTTTATAATTCTTTTTAAATTATTTAAACTCTATTTAAAAAAAAAAAAAAAACCAAATGTCAATTTAAAGCAGGAAAGTGAACTTTAAATTAACAGCGAAGAAGTAGAAAATTATTTATCTGAATCGATAATGCAAGTACAGAGCCCAAGAATTCATTATTCTTCAGAAATTACCCAAATTTATATAAAAACGACGACGCAATTTGAAGAATATGACACATCAAATTTTGTCATCTTTTCTAAGAATAACGAAGAAAAAGTGTTATTCTTAGAAAAATTTGGATATCAACAGCCACATATGTATTTTCATGTTCCTCATTTGGTAATTAAAAACTGAAGAGGAAATTTCGATATAATTTACTGTCTGAATACCCATGGTTACTTATTTCGGAGTTGAAGATGGAATTTACTGTAAATATTGTGTAGTTTTTGGCAAGGAATATGGGGGCAAATCAAACATTCAACCATTGGAACAATTATTTGATCAGCTTTTTAATGTCTGGCGCAAAGTCAACAGAAACAAGTAATATAAAAAAAAATTTTTAAAGTCAATTCCTACTTTTTTTTTCACTGCAGAAAATCCTTTATAAATAATTTTCATTCATTTTTTAAGTTTATCTGGCACCATCTATTGGTAGATATATGCAACTTAAATCTAAAAAAAAAAAAAAAACTAAAATTAATTAATTAAATTTAATGAATGAATTAATATTTAAAAACTGTGTTAACATCCAGTGTCATCCACTACAAAGTTTCAAAAATGTATTTGAACTTGAGTGGATGAATAAAAAGTATTTTAATAACGATTGAAAATTTGAACAAATATATATAGGGAGAGTGTGAGCTGATAGAAGGAATTGAAAAAATTATTGAGCATCAAGAACAAAGTTCACGCGCCTTCTTTGCAACTGCTGACCATTTAAGGAGCATTGTCCAAGAGCGTAAAGCAAGTCTAAATATATGTTACCGATATTGACTGTGTTCGACAGACAAAAGGAAATAAAAAAAAAACGTTACCTACTAATATGTTCTATTATAGGAATAGTTTTCTAAGGTGGAAGTGGACTTCCTTTAAGAGGTGATCGCATTTGTAACCAAATTAATGGAACAAATGAAAGTAAGGTACATAACTATCGCGATGGGGTTTTGTTTGTCACTCTACAGTCATTTTCTGCACGTTTTACGCTAATTAGACCGAGACCTACAGTATAATGTGGATTCTGAACCACTCACAAACATCTATGCCCTCGCCACGATACAAACTTGAAGTACCCATGGCAGAGCCCTAACCAGTTGTCCATCAGTCCGCTTACGATGGGGATTTCTGTCAATTGTTTAAATTCCGAATCGATGCAGGAGATTAAAATCTGAAAGTGTATTGAAATCCATCTGCTAATAGCGCATCGGATGTTGCCTAAATAAAAAACGAATTTATATATGCTTTAAATAATATAATTTTATTGAAGCAAGTGTTTTTCAATTGGGTTGGCGCATAATTATCAGGCGTTCTTGAACACTATTTATTATGAAAAAAGAAACATGAAAATTCAACAGTAACATTTTTAAATGATTAATTCGAGCGTAATCACTATCTACTTCAATAACTGCTTTCCATTTGCTTGGAAGACGGTCGATTTCACGGAAAAAAAAAATTCACTGTTCTTGGCAATCCATGCTTTGACATCCGCCACTAAGTTATCGAAATTGTCAAAAACTGTGTTCGCCTGCCAATTTTTTAGCGACCAATTGACGTGATAGTGGGTAGGAGCTTCTGTGAGAGAATATGGCGATGTGGAAGCAGTTCTCAACCCTTATTGGTGATGTATTCGACAAGAAGGTGATGTATTCCACATTGAAGTTGTTGCCAGCATTCGAATTGCCAAGCTTTCGACCCCTTCCACTGCTGCCAAAAGTGCCTGGTCGTTCGAAATCCGATGGTCGACCTCTTCCTGGCTTATTTCGAAGCTAGTGTCACCAGTTTTGAAGCGGGCAAAACCATTCACTGCATCGACTTTCGCTGATTGCGCCCTCACCGAAAAGTTTGTTGAGATTAAAAATAACTGCGCTGCTCTCCATCCTTTCTCAAAGTGGTACTGCATAATATAACGAATATCAGTATGATTATCGACATGCCTTTTAAAAACTAAACGTAGAAGGTTATTTTCATTCAGGAATTTATAAAATATTGTTAATTTCTATTAAAATATAGCACGTCAAAGAAACACCTGATAATTACGCATCAACCTAATATTATAGCGGATAAAACCACAGAATATTTCTTTGATAAAGCTCATCTCTTTATCTGCAAGCTTGATTTATAGATAATGAGGCCAACAATCCTTACTAGTTGAAACTCTTTCTCTTATTGTGCCAGTAATTTCAATACGTGAAGATCTTGCTTCGACCTAATGCTCTCTTTGGGTATGTTCATTCAGAATTTCTTCTGCTATTTTAGTGATGAATAACATCGCAAAGTTCATAGCATTCGAAAAATATGTTTAACATCTCTACATAGGTTTACATTTAGTTTGTTATTTGTATAAATTTATTACGATGATATATTTTGTATAATTGAAGAAATTCTTTTTACACATGTTTTTACTTACCATACTTACCTACTCATTATTTTAGGTAAAAGAAAAGTATTACTATATTCAAATTCTATGCTCATTTTATTTCATATTGGAAAATATATGTTATAGCATATATGTATATAGCATATATGTTGTGGTTGCCAAGCGGATTTATTTATTTATTTTTTGTTGTTCTTTTAAAACTATGAAATTTGATCATTTATGAATCTCATTATGTTCCCATTCATATGAAATGTAATCTATTCTGGCTGAAATTAAATTGCAAAAACTTAAATATTAATTACATTGAAAAAATATAATTTATTTTAAATATGTTGTTTTACAAAACATAAACTAAATAATACTTGTTTGTTTTTATTATTTTATGTTACTCATGAATTTTTTCTAAAAAGTTATATTATTATGTGAGTAAAATGATATTCTTAAAAAAAAAAAAAAAAAGTAGTCACAGAAATTACTATTTATAGAAAAAGTAGTAAAATATTGTATATAGTTAAAGCTTGATTAGAATTTCATTTTTAATATGAATATTTTGAGTGAAATAAATTCTGTGTTGACCAGTTAAAAATTGTTTTATGCTCAATGCATTTAAAATTTTTTATTTCACCTTAATATTATTTTTTCCTACTTTTTTTTTATAAAAAACAAATAACATATGTTTGTACGATTTCAGTCTTAATTTTTTAGTAATTATGTAAAATCAACTTTATAACTCTGGAGATATTATTTTTTTATTTTATTTTAAATTTTATTTTTATAAATAATTAATTAATTTTTTAAAATTCAAAATGATAATTATTTGAAAACATACAGTAAGTTGTCATGTTACATTTCATGCTTTATACATTCTATAAATATAATAACTTATTTTCAACATTAAATATTTAAGTTATGAAGAAAATACATCACTAAAGCAACAAAACAATAAAATAAAAATAAAATCGGAGACTTTAAAAAATTGCTGTTTGGTCTTAAATAAAACAGGAAATTTGCTCATAAATAAATTATTATAAAAGGAATCACTAAAGGAAGACAACAATAAAATAAAAATGAATAATTAAAAAAAAATAGCGGTTTTGGTCATAAATAATACAATAGTTTAGCAAAAAAATTAGATTTTTATTTTTAGCATAATGAATATTTAACAGCCGAAAATTTTCTTTTCCAATAAACATGTGTGATTATATTATGTTGTGTTGTGCGTTATGTGATAATGTTACTAATGGGGCTGACATTTTTAAAATGAAATCGAGACTTACTCATTAATGGAAGACCATTTTTTTCCCTTTTTCATCATGATTGCTGCTTAAATTTTGCTAGAATAAAGAAAATAACACATAGATATGTGAATGAAGATGAAAACAAATCAAATCTATTGTTATGTGAATCATACTTGGGACAGTGAAAAAGTTTCCGGAATTACGTTGTAACTCTTTATTACAAAAATATAATTTTTTACTATTGAAAATCAAAATGTTCCAGTAAGTAAAATAGTTAATTTGATCAGACCGAGGATTGACTATCTACTAGTTGATATAAGAAGTAGGGATCTCTCATGGATCCATTCACGCAATCGTGTTTGATGATTTAACGATGAAACTTGGGCCTGAATGGTCGAGTGGCTGGTGCCAGAGCGCACGGTACCACAGGTTTCGGGTTCGAGTCCCGGCGGTGCCATGGATGTTTGTAGTGGTTTGGAATCCACTTTAAGGCGTAGGTCCCGGTCTCATATGACTTTAAGAGCGTCACGGAGTAAAAGTCTGACTTCTACCTATGGGTACTCCATCACAACAGAAGCTGCCCCCTTTCCCTCCATCCATGAGTAGATCACTCATGAGATGTCAGTCCCGCACTTCAGGACACTGAGGATTAGTCACAACAACGATGAAACTTGTCAGAGCGAAGTTTGTTCCTCGGCTGCTGAGTCCTGACCAGATGGAAACTCGGCAGTTTACTGATGCCGAATGTTTTGAAAAAATGCACAGAGGGTCAAACGTTTCTTGAGACAATGGTTACTGGTGACGAGATCTAGGTGCACGTTTACGACATAAACACAACGATGCAATTACCAGAATGGTACACAATGTCATTTCCACAACCAAAGTAACCACGTCAGGTAAAATCAAAACAAAAGTGATGCTCATTGCCTTTTTTAAGCAACGAAGGTGTGGTGCATCATGAATTTGCACCAGCTGGACAAACTATTGACGTTTTTCATACGTGCAAATTTTGAAAAGACTAAGAAAGCAAACCGAAGAAAATGTACCGTCAAATGGCAAGGAGTATGGCCCTACATCAATACAGTGCTCCCCTCCCACACATCTATTGTTGGTGCAGACATGGCACTAAAAAAAAAAAAAAAAAACATTCCACATCTCCATCAGCATCCCTACTCAAGGACTAACACCATCTGGTTTCTGGTTCTTATCCGTAGAAGACTCCAAAATCAGCGCAATTATACTCGTATTTAAAACTTATTTTATTGCCCCTATTCGTCTCTTACTTCGTAATCTTTTCGTTAAACATGTCTACAATTTATCTTTCCAACAGATTTTTCTTTCCTAAATATTTATACTGAGAGAAATATTTATATTGAATATCAGTATACTGACTATTTATACAGAATTATACTTTTATACAAATATTTATTTTGTTGCATTTATACTAACATTTATAGTTATTTTATTGCTGCTATTTGTCACTTGTTTCGTTATCTGATGTTAAACATGTCAGCGAATTTTTTTCTCTAAATTGGAAGCATTCATTCATTCAGTTCAAACTAATCACGATGTAAAACATTTGAAAAAAAAAAGGGAAAAGTATCTCGTTAACTTTTATTTTTTTGGTTACAATGATGAATCAAATATTTATGCCAACCCAATGCAATTTTTTAACAAATGTTTCGAAAACCAAAACATATCCTTAATAAAAAATGAATGCACACCACTTTCATCTCCCCCAAAATTGAAAAATAATCAAAAGAAAACTTTTTTTCATAAATGTTTCATTCTATTTAAACAAAGAAAGCATTTAAAATATTCATGAAGGGGTTTCATTCTTACTTCAGTTTTTTGCAAATGCCGCGCGGCGGTCTTTGTCTTCATTCCATCTCTTCAACAAAAGGCTTCGAGAACATTTCTCTGAAGACAGATCATCTCTAGGGGGAAAAACTGCCTCGCGTTGATTTTATTTTTCCTTACTCTGAAACAGTCGCAAAGACGACTTTATTCAAACAGGTTACGAAAAGGAAAGAATAAAGAAATAACTACAAATTCCATGTTTACCAAAAAACAGAAAGTACAGATAAAACGCAAGTGAATTCGCTAGTGAAACTCAAATAGCGAATACAATGGGGAGAAAATGGAAAAGAAAGGAGACGAAAAACAAAAATAAGATTCAACTTTTTTTTTTCTTTCTCTCCGACATTCACAAATTGCATCCTTTTTGGGAAGGATACGACCATATCAATAAGAAAAGCATTCCTTTCAGATTCGGAAAGAGTTTCGTCTCTCTAACTCGCGTTTTAGTCCGGCGATGAAATTTAAATTCAGCGCCCCTTTTTGTACCACAAGACCGCGTGTTTCCTCGTCTCCATTCAAGCAAACTTTCAGAAGCAATCAGAGGAAAAGTAAAAAAAAAAATAAATAAATAAAACCCGACTTTCATTCAGGAGTAAGTTTGTGATTTTTCATTTAAAAGATGTCAGGCCTAATAACACGTGTTTTTATTGGAAAGGAAAAATATAATTACAGTCTTCAAAAAATTTTGTTTCATAGTTTTGTTTGAATAGCAGTTTTTAATAAACCCTTCCTAATGGAATAGGAAATTACTCAATTTTAAAATGTGTTGGGTTTTTTCCATTTATTCTTGTTTACTTTTGTAAACAATAAAATTGTTTTTGCACATAACGAAATTTAACGTTAAAAATAATAATCGATTTTAAAAAACTTTATTATTTGTTAGAGTGGTTTGGTTTATCACTCTACGGTCATTTTTGCTCATTTTAGAATATTTTTACTTGGACACACTGTTCACATTCGAACCACTAACAAACATCCATTCCATCGCCAGGATTCGAAAACCCTTGATAAAAACGCCACTGTGAACGAACAAACTGGGCCATCAGTTTGCTCTAAATGTTAATAATACCTTTTTTCCACCAACCTTCAGAAATTATTCTTTGCAATTACAAACATTCATTCATTTAAAATTATTATTAATGTAAAGCATATATTAGTTTATAGACGAAGGCTTAGTATCAAATACGATTCTCAGATTTTATTTTGTTGACTACTTATCAAACAAAATATTTTATTGCGACTATTTGTCTCTTGCTTCCTCTTTACCTTTTGTTAATCATTTCAATGAATTTTTTTTTTCTTCTCCAAATTGGAAACATTCCTTCAGTTCAAACTAGTAACGATGTAAAAAAAAAGAGAAATACATCGTTAACTTTTGTTTTACAGTTAAAACGATGTTTTTCCTTTCTTCGACATTCGCAAAATTGCATCCTTTTGGAAAGGATGCGACAAGATCAATAAGAAAAAGCATTCCTTTCAGATTCGGAAGGGTTCTTGTCTCTCCGACTCGCGTTTAGTCCGGCGATGAAATTTAAATTCGGCGCCCCTTTTGTACACAAGACCGCGTGTTTTCTCGTCCCCATTCGAGCAAACTTTCCGGAAGTAATCAGGGGAAAAAGTAAAAAAAAGAAATGAATAAACCCGACTTTCGTTCATGAGTAAGTTTGTGATTTTTCATTTAAAAGATGTCAGCCCCACTGGCGACGTTAATGCGTCACATGTTTTTATTGAAAGGAAAAATATAGTGTACAGTCTTCAAAAATTTTGTTTCATAAGTTTTCGTTTTTGAAGAACCGTTTTTCAGTCCCTTCCTAAAGTAAGACAAATGCTCAATTTTAAAATGTGTTGGTTTTTTTTTTTTTATTCTTGTTTACTTTTGATAATGTGTTTTGCATATAACGAAATTTAACGTAAAACAATTCCATGTTAACCAATCTTGAAAAAAACATTATTACTTAGTTTGTTTGGTTTTGCCACTCTACGGTCATTTTTTGCTCATTTTAGACTAATTTTACTGGGGCATACTGTTTTTCGTGCATTCCGAACCACTAATAAACATTCATGCCATCGCCAGGATTCGAACGTGAAGCCCTTGTACCAAAGGCCAGTGAACGATCCAAATGGCCATCAGTTTGCTTTAAGTTTTGTTAAGTAATACCTTTTTCCACCAACCTTCAGAACGTATTATTTTGCGAAATTGGTAACATTCATTCATTTAAAATTACTCCTAATGTAAAGCATATTTTAGTTTTCAGGATCAGTCTCAGTTTCAAATACGATTCTGAGTTTTCATTTTATTGTCTACTTATAAAATAAAAATAATTTATTGGTACTATTTGTCTCTTGCTTTGATTATCCTTTGTTAAACATACCAATAAATTTATCTTTCCAATAATTTTTCTTTCTCTAAATATTTATACTGAGATAATTATTTATACTGCTATCAGTATATACTGACTATTTATACAGAATTATACTTTTATCGTTTGTTAGCATGTCAAATATTTCCAACAATTTTGTTACATTTATACTAAAATTTATAGTTATTTTATTACTACTATTTGTCTCTTGTTTCGTTATCTGTTGTTAAACGTGTCAACGAATTTTTCTTTCTTTAAATTGGAAGCATTCATTCATTCAGTTCACACTAATCACGATGTAAAACATTTAAAAAAAAAAATGTATTTCGTTAACTTTTTTTTTCATTAAAATGATGAATCAAATATTTATGTAACCCGATGCAATTTTCTCAACAAATGTTTCAAAAACAGAACATTTCCGTATAAAAAAAAATGCATACACACCACATTCATCTCTCCCAAATTCGAAAAATAATAATAAGAAGAAACCTTTTTCAGAAATATTTCGCTGTATTTAAACAAAGAATGCAATTAAATATTCATGAAAGGGTTTCATTCTTACTTCAGTTTTTTGTAAATGCCGCTCGGCGGTCTTTGTGTCTTCATTCCGTCTCCTCAACAAAAGACTCGACAACATTTCTCTGAAGACAGATCATCTCTAGGGGGCTTGCTTCGCGTTTATTTTATTTATTTTTCCGTCTTTCAAACGGTCGCAAATGCGACTTTATTCAAACGGAGTTACGAAAGGAAAGGACAAAAAATAAAATAACTACAAATTCACTTTTCCCAAAAACAGAAGATGCGTGCAGTTTTTTTTAAAGGTTTGATCAGTTTGAACTGAATGAGATGTTTTCCAATTTATAGAAAGAAAAAATTTTTGGAAAGGAGGGGAATTTTGTTACTGACATGTTTAACAAAAGATATGAAAACAAGAGACAAATAGCAACAATAAAATAAGTATAAATATTAGTATAAATATAATAGTATAAATATTTGCATAAATATAAATCAGTATGATCTTTTACACTGTACAGTAGCCATTACACTGATATTCAGTAATATAATAGTATAAATATTTGTATAAATATAAATCAGTATAAAGCTTACATTGAACAGTAGCCAGCACACAGATATTCAGTAAAAATATAATAGTATAAGTATTTGTATAAAGTATAAATCAGTGTATATAGCCCAGTACATTCTTATTCAAAGAGGAATATTTCTCTTAGTATAAATATTTAAAGCAAAGATTGGTTGGAATGATAAATTTGTTGACATGTTTAACAAAATATAACGAAGAAAGAGACAAATAGCAGCAAAAAATAAGCATAAATATCAGTATAAATATAATGGTATAAATATTTGTGTCAAGTATAAATCAGTATAAATAGCGAGTATATTGATATCCAGTACAAATATTTCTCTCATTAATATTTACAGAGTATTGTTGGTTACATTTGCTGATATGTTTAATAGAAGATATGAAGCAAGGGAACAAATAGCACCAATAAAATATTTCATTTTTACAATAAAGGGAAAACTCACAACCGTATTTGAAACTACGTCTGAACATGAAAGTAAATGACTCTTTGTTGGGAGGATATTTTGCAAATGAATGAAGCTTTCCAATTTAGAGAAATAATGGTCCTATACAGTTTTTGTGTAGTGAGGAGTATTGCTTAAGAAAAATTTAAAGCTGTTTAATGGCCAACTGGCTAGCTCACTGGCTTTTGTTTACCACAAGCACAAGGGAATTCAGAGATCCGGCGGTAACATGTATGTTTAGTGGTTCGTAATACACGTGCTTGTGCAGATTGATCAAAAGGTAGCCTGAGAGGGAATAATGTAAAAAAATGACAATAGGGGAGGCAAACCAAATCGAATTAAATAAATAATAAAGGTGTTTTCAAAATTCAAGTTAGCTTACATACTTCTTTGTTTTCTTTGATTAGATGTGCAAAACACATTATCAAAGTGAGAACAAAGAACAAAGTAAAAATATCAACAACACAT